>JAHBCN010005181.1:0-57307 GCA_019359885.1 Listronotus oregonensis
AATTTTGGCCTTTTTTGTATATAATGGTATTATACCCAAAAATCAATCTGATAACAAATTTTACCTTTAAGAGGAAGCGGTACGTTATCATTCAAGATAAAGATTGGTAGTGATTTTAAAAAAAAATATGCTTGAAAAAAGGAATTTTTAAAAACGACAAAATACTTACATTGAACTTAAAATTAATAAAAATATATCTATTCTTGTCTGATTTTATGCTTTAAAGAACATTTCTTCACCATTTTGTCAGAAAGAATTTATAAATTTTTTTGCTTTATTGGCTTGATCTGTATGTATATATGTATGTATTAGTATGTATCAAAGGAATTTTTAACGTAATTTTTACCTAAGTCAAGTAGTCGATTAACTTGAAAATTTGTGCAGGGCAAGAGCCGATAACAATACAATTATTTCATAATTTCTTTCTAGTGTCCTGAGTAGGACCATCAGAACAATAAAAAAATATATCTGAATTAGTTTGCAAGATAAGTGTAATTAGAAAAAATACCACTGAAATATACAGTGTTTTCATTTCAAAACGAACCACCCTAAATATCTTTAAAAAAAAACACTCACCAAAAAAACAAAGAAACACGTCGATTTAGTATACAGGGGGAAGTTTAATTTCGTATTTGATAAAATTTTTTTGGGTCAGCTCCTAACCTCCAGTTAACCTCATTTGATATGTCAAATGGCAACCCCATAGTGTGACACATCATTGTAAGCGGCATGAAATTTGCTATCCAACAGTACTAAGAAACTTTAAATCGATGGACGTGGGCGACTTAGAAGTAAAAATGTTGTTAATTAGTTTATCGTGTTCAAATAATTTATTTTATCAAATGCTCAAAATGTGCGCCGTTATTGGCGAGACAAGCTTGTTTTGAAATTCCTCGCAGACTATTTTAGTGTGCATTCTTTCCCAATTATTATTTTTTGTGTTACCTGCTACAGCAAAACACTGCAATAGCACAAGTTTTTAAGACGTTTAGGAACCAGTTAAATATTACTGTTAGATTGTCATTTTGACATCGTTAGTTTAAAATTAAGAATCTTGATTTTAAAATGGTGTATACTCTAGCAGAGAGAATAGAAATAATTTTCCTATATGGGGCTGAAGATCGATGCGCGCGTAGAACCGCCAGAGTATTCAATGAGAGGCATCAAAATAAAAACGTGGGGCATAAATATGTAATGGAATTGGTGCGTAAGTTTGAAGAAACTGGATCTGTATGCAACAAGAAAAGTACTAATGAAAGGGTTTTAGACGAAGCACGCCAGGTTGAGGTACTGGGACAGTTCGCAATAGATCCGACGTTGTCTATTCCAAAAGTTTCTAAGCTGACCAATATTTCTACGGGTTCCGTGCACAAAATTTTGAAAAGAATGTTTTTTCCATACAAAATACAAATTCTTCATGAACTCAACGAAGACGATTATGATAGAAGAATAGAATTTTGCGAATCAATGTGCCAGCGAATTGACGAAGCCCCTCATTTGATCAAAATATCTGCTTTTCTGACGAATAACTTTCTTCTTAAATGGAATTCTTAATAGACATAACTGCAGATATTGGGATAATGAAAATCCGCACATATTTCAGGAAGGACATACTCAATTTCCAGAGAAGATCAACGTTTGGGCAGGTATTTATGGAAACGAAATTATCGGGCCATTCTTTCTGGAAGAAAATTTAACTGGGCAACTGTATCGTCCAATCTTTGGAAAATCAGGTGGATGAAAATGGTGCTATGGAACTCAGTGAAAATAATTTGCATTTCCAGCAAGATGGAGCCCCTCCCCACTATGCTTTAGCAGTTCGAGAGTGGCTCAATGAACAGTTTCCAGGCACATGGATAGGGAGACGAGGTGCCATCGAATGGCCAGCACGGTCTCCAGACTTAACTCCTCTAGACTTTTTCCTCTGGGGTTATTTAAAAAGTAAAGTATACAAAACGCCACCTGCAAATATTCAAGAACTTAAATGTAGAATTACACTAGAATGCAGAGGTATTACCAGACAAACTTTCGCCAATAACGGCGCACATTTTGAGCATTTGATAAAATAAATTATTTGAACACGATAAACTAATTAACACACATTTTTACTTCTAAGTCGCTTCTACGTCCATCGATTTAAAGTTTCTTTGTACTGTTGGATAGCAAATTTCATGCCGCTTACAATGATGTGTCACACTATGGGGGTTGCCATTTGACATATCAAAGTGAGGTTAACTGGAGGTTAGGAGGTGACCGATAAAATTTTATCAAATACGAAATTAAACTTCCCCCTGTATATCTAAATCGACGTGTTTCTTTGTTTTTTTGGTGAGTGTTTTTTTTAAAAGATATTTAGGGTGGTTCGTTTTGAAATGAAAGCACTGTATGTAAAGCAAATAAATGGTACTATTATGGTACCATAGATGTCACTACAGATTTTTTTACAAGCAATTTAAAAAAAATGAATTATTTAGTCAAACGTATTACAAATAAAAAATATGTTTTTAATTATTGGAACAAATAAAAAAAGATTTAAAAAAATTTTGGAAAAAATAAAAGAAATATTAATTTTTTTTTTATTTCTGGAAAAATAAAAGAAATATTGAAAAAATATTTTTTTAATTCTTGGAAAAAATAAAAGAAATATTAAAAAAATATTTTTTTAATTAAAAAAATATTGAAAAATATGTTCTTATTTTTTGGAAAAAATAAAAGAAATATTGAAAAAATATTTTTTAAATTTTTGTAAAAAATAAAAAAAAATATTGAAAAAATATTTTCTTAATTTTTGGAAAAAATAAAAAAAATATTCAAAAAATATTCTAAACTCATTTGGAATTTTTAGCCTGAAGACCATAAAGAAAAAAATTAAAAAAATATATCGAATTATATCAAATAAGTGTAATTTTTTAAAAAAGAGTGAAATATAAGTGAAGAAATAAATGGAAATTTAATTATGGTAATAGATTAACTACAGATTATTTTTTAACAAATCAATTTTAAAAAATAATTAATTTAGAAAAAAAACGTATTTACAATGGACCGCTTTTTAGATTTTTTAAAATAATTTTTAATTATTGGAAAAAATAAAAGAAATATTAACAAAAAAAATAAATATTGAAATGTATTTTTTAATTTTGGAAAAAAAAAAAAGAAATATCGAAAAAATATGTTTTTAATTATTGGAACAAATAAAAAAAGTTTTAAAAAATTTTTTGGAAAAAATAAAAAAATATTAAATTTTTTTTTTTTAAAAAAAAAAAAATATTAAAAAAATATTTTTTTTTTTGGAAAAAATAAAAGAAATATTAAAAATTTTTTTTTTAAATTTTAAAAAAAAAAATTTTTTTTTTTTTTAAAAAAAAAAAAAATAAAAAAATATTTTTTTAAATTTTTTGGGAAAAAAAAAAAAAAATATTAAAAAATATTCTAAACTCATTTGGAAAAAAAATGAAAAGAACCCTAAAATAAAAAACAAAACTTGTTTTAAAAAAAATAAGAAAAAAACCCGAAATAAGTTTAAAAAATTATTTTTAAGCACAAAGAGTTTGTGTTACAGTGATAGAAATTCCAAAAATTTAATTAATTATGGCTAATTAATTTGGAATAGGATTATTATAAAAATCAAGGTGTTAATAAAATAATTCAATTATAGTAAAAAATCGTGTGGTGCTTGATATTAAATTTTTCAATTTTTTTATTTGTATACAGTAAAGCGCACCGTACTGCGAACATAGGAGGCTCCCAGACGATTTTGGATGTGCCCAATTATAAAATACCAATAATAATTTTGTGGCTTGCATTTCAATTTCCGTCTCGTTTCCTCACGTGGCTCATTTTTTTGTTGAGACTGGTGGGGAGTGCGGTGATTATCTCGGAAGAATTATCTGCCCAGTTTAGTTGTGTAGGTACTACGTTTTTATTTTCAGTAAGAGGATGCAGTGTTTACAAGCAAGTAGCAGGAGCTAGTTAGCGTCAACCGACTTCGATCGGATTTCTTATCATCCATAAATTTAAAATTAGTTGCTTACGAGACCGCCACGTTTGCTACGGTCTTAAGTACCAAAAAAATTTTTCCTAATAAAATAAAAAATTTTCTTAAATAAATAATGGAACAAAAAGATTTTTTTTAAAAAAAAAAAATTTAATGTGCATTCATGGGGAAAAAAAAAAAACTCTTAAGTTTTTAAAAGATGCCCCAAATAAAACCTTCTTGAGCCAAACAATTCCAAGATTGTCTAAAAACGCCTTCAATTTGTTAAATGTTAAGGGAAATAATCCTAAAAAAATTTTCAATTTGAATTGAAATTCTTGTGGATTATTAGCCCTATTTTTCCGGGAAAACCATAAATTTGTGATTTTAGGGCCCCAAAATTTAAAATCGTTATAAAAAACCAAAAAAATTGAAAATGTCGATTCATCAGAAAAAAACAATGTTTTTTAAAATTTTTTATTGTTTTTTCCTTTTCCCCCAACAGTTTTAAAAAAGGGGATTTTTTAAAAAAAAATGATCACCCAGGGAAAATTTCATGGGTTTTTTTTTCCCCTTTAGGATCGGTATCCTTTTTTTTCAGCACTCTTCCCACTGATCTTCTGCTCAAATCAACCTGTTCTGCAATGGAAATTGTAGGTTTTTTAATAAATTTGCCACTACCATAATTTCCTTTTTTCCCTTTTTTCCCTTTTGTTTTCTTCTGGGGCATTTCATGTTTATTTTTTCTGGGATTTAAACAACCAAATGTCAAAAGTTTTTAATGATTTCGGTGAATGGTAAATCGTGGGGATCGGCCGGGTTTGGAAATAAATTAATAAAAAATTTTTCCTATTTCCCCCTAAACGGGTTTTCCCCACTTTGATACCATTCAAAAATTTTTAAATTTTCTCTTCCAGTTCAAAAAAATTTATTAAAAATTTAATTATTTTTTTAAAAAAAAATTTTTTTGGTCGCAAAAAATTTTAAATATGAAACTATAGCTGTAAAAGCGTTCGAAAATAAAAATTATTTAAAGAAATAAACGTATTGAATTGTCGTTTGGGCCCGGGTAAACGCGCGTTCAAAAAATTTTTTTTGGGGAAAAATTGTTGATGGAAATTTGTTTTGCCGGTTTTTTTTAAAACCCCAAAATCGCCGGATGGTCCTATGTTCGGAGTTCAGCGCCTTTTTGTATATTAACAAAATTGACTTTTTAAAAAAATATAAAAATTTACCCCCCTTTTTTACATGGTTTTTTTTTTTTCTTTTATTGGGAAGACCAAGACTGGGGCTTCGTAGCCAATTTTATTAGACCGATTATTTCCTTTTAAAATTTTTTAAAAAAAAATTTGGGGGGGTTTTTTTTAAAACCCCCCCCAAAACCCCCCCAAATGGGGTTTTTGGACCGGGCCCCCGGGGGAAAAATTTGGGAAAAGGGGAAAAAAAAAAAAATTTTTTTTTAAAAAATTTTTTTTTTTTTTTCTTAAAAGGGGAAAATTTTCAAATTTTTTTAAAAACCCAAAAAAAAAAAAATTTTTTCCCCAAAAACTTTTGGGGGGGTTTTTTAAAAAAAAAATTTTTAAAAAAAAAAATTTTTCCCCGGGTTTTTAAAAAAAAAAAAATTTTAAAAAAAAAAATTTTTTTGGGGTTTTTTTTTTTTTTTTTAAAAAAAAAAAAAAAAAATTTTTTTTTTAAAAAAAAATTTAAAAACCCAAAAAATTATTTTTTTTAAAAAAAATTTTTTTTAAATTAAAAAAAAAAATTTTTTTTTGGGGGTTTTTTAAAAAAGGGGGGGTTTAATTAAAAAACCCCGCCCCAAAAACCAAAAAAAAAAAAAAATTTTTTTTTTTCCCCGGGGGGGAAAAAAAGGCCCCCCAATTTAAAAAAGACCTTTTTTTTTCTTTCCCCCCCCCAAAAAAAAAAAATTAAAAAAACAAAAAAAAAAAAAAATTTTTTCCCTTTTGGGGGGGGTTTTTTTTTTTTAAAAAAACCCCAAAAAAAAAAAAAATTTTTTTTTTTAAAAAAAAAAAAAAAAAATTTTCCGGGGGGGGGGGGGCCCCCCCAATGGGGCCCTTTGGGGGGGCGAAAATTTTCCCCCCCCCGGGGTTTTGGGGAAAAACCCTTTTTTTTGGGTTTTTTAAAAAAAAAAAATTTTTTTTTTAAAGGGGTTTTTGGGCCCCCCGAATTTAAAAAAAAATTTTAAGGAAAAAAAGGGGAAAAAAATTTTTTTTTTAAAAATTTTAAAAAACAAAAAAAAAAAAATTTTAAAAAAAAAAACCCCCCAAAAAAAAACCCCTTTTGGAAAAAAAATTTTTTTTTTTCCCCCTTTTTCCAAAATTTTTTTTCCCCTTTTTTTTTTTTAAAAAAAAAAAAAAAATTTTTTTTAAAAATTTTACAACGGCTTTTAAAATTTCCCAAAACCACTCTAAGTATTTTTACTAAGACCAGACCGTACAACAATGTTTCAAATAATGACTTTTCCAAAATTCCCGGGAAGTAGTAAGGTCTTTTTGGGGAAACAAAAAAGACAACACGGATAAAAATTTAAATAGTTTTTTCCGGGAAAGGGCAGTTGGCCGTGTCTTTCGACTGATTTTAACCCTCAGGGATAAAAGGACGAAATTCCTTTCTTCCGTGTTGTGACCCAAAAAACTTGACGAATTAGTTTGTTGTTATGTATTCTCCTTAAAAAAAATGCATCTGGCAACTTGGTTTTTTTCCCGGTTTACGTCCATCCCTCTTTGACCCCCCCTTTCAATTAAATTTGAAATAGGGAAGGAATGCTTAGAAAAAAATTGTCTGGGCGTGCAGGGCGCAGGAATAGGGGAATGGGCCCCCGGGTTGCGCAATAAATAGTAGGTAAGGTCGGACTTATAATTCTTTTTACTATCTATAAAGTTGACATCATCAAATGTAAAATTTAAACTACCTATACATTTACTTTTTGTATAAAATTTTGGTTATTAAAAGTCTGCTATAGAATATTTAAAATTTTGGTAATTTGTTTTATATCATCTGATAAATATAAAAGAATAGATGGGGCCACTTTACAGCCTTTTATATTTAAATGGTCGATATTTTTGAGAGTTTTGTATTTTTTCCAAAAAAGTTAATAAAATAAATGAAACAGGAGTTTTTTAAAAAATTTTAAATATTGTAAAAAGTTTATGTACCAATTTTTTGGGTAAAAAGGGCAAAATGTGTAAATAAATTAAATCTAATTGTCGTTTTTATGAATAATACCTAAAAAAAAACGTCGAAAAAAAATTCTAGATTTTAAGCCCTCTGTACAAAATATCATCAAATCGCAAGGGGGAAAAAAAATAAAAACTTTCCATAAATTTTAACTGGTTATTTTGTTTTATTTTTCAATATTTTATAAATTTATAATTTGTATAAAAATACAATAAGATAGTGTCATCTGATGCAGGTAACATAAAAAAATTTTAAAAAGTTTGATTTTTTACATAAGAGATTGAAAACCAAAATCTAATTTCTTGTTTAAAAAATCAAAAAAAACAACAAGATACTTTAACATAAAATTGTATTTTTTATTCAATTAGGGTCCCCATATTAAAATTTGCCCGGTCTTCCAGTAATTGATAATTTTGATAATTTAAAAAATGTACTAAAATATTTAAATAAATAAAGTACCTAAATGTTGCCTTATTTCCTTTTAATGATCCACAAAAAACAAAATTGTGGTATTTATCTAAAAGCTAGTTGATTGCCTTACTTTTCTTCTGCTATTTCCTATTATTTTTTTTTTTTTCATAATTAATATATTATTATTAATTCGGTTATAACGTTGCGTCTAAAGAAGCACCCAATTTAAATATAAAAATACTTACCTAAATAAAAAATCCCGGGGATGTTACCCTTGGTTCAAGACAAACCATACAACCTCTAGGCATTTTGTTAAGGTATTAAAGTAACAACCAATAACAAAAAATTAATTGCTTTAAAAAAACACTAATCCCAGAATAAGGTTTTATTAAAATTTAAAATCTGCAACTAAATATAATCACAAAGCAAAACAATCGAAATTAATACGGCGCAAAACAAAAAAACATGAGGGTTGACGAGACGACGACGTTGATGGTAAAAGCGTAATTTTTGTTTCATACGCGCGGTTGCACCAGAAAACCGTACTCCGGCTTCATAAAAGTATAATGTGTTGCAACCCCCACACTGTTTTTAATCAGTGTGTAGTAAACAACACTTTTTATTCCGGGAAATTTTTTTATTGCCAGAATCGGCGGCCCCTCTAAGTTATTTTCGTATATATAAACCCTTGCCTCCATTCAGTCTGCCTCGAGCATTTTACGTCATTACTCATTAGTGCGCTATTCCAATTTTCAATACTCAAAGGGAAAACAGTTTTACTGACTGGTTTATTTGTTATCAAACAGTTGCTAAGAAAAGCGTCTGTATTTAGAAATCTTTAAATTTTTTTCGGTCGTAAAAAAAAGTAGAGAAACCTTCCCCCTCCGTCCTGTCTTTCTCCGATTTGTCTTGTAATATGCAATACCAAATTATACACATAATATTTTATATTGCAAATGAACATTTTTATTAATTTGTCTATTGTTGTGCTATAACACTAGACTGGGATTTTAACGGATTTTAAAATTTGCAACTTTTTTTTTAGGATAAGTATAAAAAAAACACTTGCTTTATGTCGCTGTATTATTTTTCATTTATTATTACTTTTTTGTCTGTATTTTTTTTGAATGGAACAAAAAAAACTTACTTAAAATAACGGGAAAAAAAAGGAATTTTTATAAATATACTTCTATTTCTGTTAACTTGTGATATTTATATTTTATTTAGGCTAATTTTTGTATTATTTTTTGAAATAACTTATTTAAACCTTAAAATTTACTTTATGATTTTTTTAATAACAAAAAAGGTTTTTTTATCTATGTGTTTTTTTTTAAAATTTTTTGGAATCATAAAACCTTACAAAGTTAAAAATTGGCAAAAAAATTTTTTTCTTTATTACCTTGACGTTTTAAAGGAAAACTAAATTGCCATAAAAAATTTTTTTTCAAAAAAAAAAATTTTGATTTTATGTATTTACAGAGTAAAAAAAAAAATAGTAAATAGCAAGTTTGGTGGGGAATTTTACAGATTTTTTTCATTTGTTTAAATTTTCCATAAGATATTTTAAAATAAAAAAATTGGCGGAAATTTACTTGCCTGCGAAAGTTATTTCCCCTTACAAACAGAACAATCAAAACCTTTGTTTGTATTGTCAATTAAAACGAAAATCAGTCAAAATGAGTCGATTTGGTCATGTACACGATGAAGAAATGGGAAAGTTTTTAAAAAAAACAATTTCAGTTATAGTTTAATTATTTGCATGAAATTGAAAATTGGGTAAAAATTTTACTTTACGGACACCACGCCGATTTTCATAAATTTTTTTTCATATGGGTTTTGAACGCTGATCACGAATCTAAAATTATTTTTTTCCAACCCAACCTCTGGTTTTTTGATTTTGACCTCAAGTGGGATAACCTCAAATGAACATTTTCAAAATTCCTCTTCTTTAAACTGATTACCACCAAAATGGAATTTTTTTTTGATTGATATATTAAACGAATACAATAAAATTTACAAAAGTTTTTGCTTTTTTTTAGTAAAAAACACTCAAATAAATCCAGTTTTTTTTTCTGACAAAAATTATAATCAGACCCAGTTTTTACATACTATCTTCTTCAAAATGGAAAATTGTTTATTTAAGATAATTTTTACTTAAAATAAACCAAAATAAATTATTGTAAATTTCAGTGTATTTGTTTTAAATATAAGTCTAATTAGTGTATGTTCCCATTTGGTGGTAATCGTTCAAAGGAGGTTGTTATTGAGCCTTTTAATTGCCGAAAAAAATTTTGATTCATCGACTTTTTAAAAAACCCCGTATGCAAAAATTAAAAAAAAAACGAAAAAGTCCGTAAAGAAAAAATTTAAAAAACCCAAAAAATTTAAATTTTAAATTGGATGATTTTTTGATGGGTTGTTACCGTCGCGCGAATTTGCCCCATCCCTTTTTGCTGCGGTTCCTATAAAAAAATTTGGGTTTAGAAAACAACCGCTACCTGTTAGTATTTTTGCCAAATTAGAGCCGTAGCGGTGCGGAGTTTAAAAAACCCAAAGTGTTAAACACTCATTAACACCAGGCCGCCGCCGAAAAATGTAGGGGGGGGTCAAGGGGTTTTAAATCAATTCAGTCTAGAAAAAACAATTAAAAACACATATACACAATTTTTAAATTTTAAACACTAATCACATTTAAATTTAGCGATGTTGAAAAATTTAAAATTTTGACGGGAATTTTTTTTATTTTAAACAATTTTTTAGAACGGTCGACAACCACCCCTGCAGGCGGTCTTGTTTATTATTTTAAAAAAAAATTAATATCTGGTGGTTCAATATTAAGTTAAACTTGTATCATTAAAAAACTCCCAAGTAACACAACTTGTTTTTTTAAAAGGGTGAGAGAACCGCTACATCACCAAATTATCCAGCCCAATGTTTTTTTTTGTTCTATACAACGTTCTCTCAAACTAAACAAATGTTTATATACCCAAAATAGGCCCTTTATACGGGTAATTTATTAAAGCGTTAAATTTGCCTATAAAAAAGGTTTATTATGGTACAAAATTCATCATAAAAACGGATATATAAGTATTTTTATAGATACTCTAGCAATGTTACTAAATGGCTACATATTCGATTAAACAGCTTGTCGACATGCGCATTTTCACAAAACGGTACCAAATTTAGCAATTTGCTGAATAAATACTATTTCAGTTGCATACGTAACTTGGAAAAAATTGTTTTTAAAAGGTATTTTATGGTTGTGTAAAAAATTCTTTATTTTATTAACAATGGAAAAAAAAACGGGTGATCTACAATATAAATTTTACCTAAAATAAATAACTCATTTTGGAAAGTTTCATATATGCAGAATTGATTCACTTGCGATGTTTTTTTCTGATAAAATATAGTTTGCTCATATTTATCAAAGCGCCGTGAAAATAATTAAATTGGATTAAAAAAAATAAAATCAAACATTTATTGTTTATGTCGTTTTATTTTTAACCTTTAAATGTTCTAGATGTTAAATTTCCATACTTTAATCCCAAAAAAAAAACACAAACTAGTTAGGATAAAGGAATAATACGCAATTTAATTCCCCTTCAATGGCGCTATATTTTGAGAAAATTAAATGGCAGCAAACTGGTCAGAATGGCAAGGGTTTTAAAAAATATTAATTAAAGGCTAAAAAGCTATTTTTAGGTTTGCTTTATAACAGCTTTATAAAAGGATTAGTGCAAATTCTAGACTGAATAATGTACAGGGCGCTAATCCTTATATCTCTTTTGGCTCTAAAAAGGTTGCTACAACACATTATTGCGTTATTAAACAGTTAGTGGCTATTTGCTTTTGATGTCTTTATTTATTTTAGATTTATTGCATGCATTACCTCCTTATCTAATAATTTTAACTATTTCTGTAGATAATTATAACGTTTTGTCGTTTCGGCTTAATTGTCTTAAAACATATTTACATTTTTTACCAAAATAACCTGTGCAATGCAATCTCATCGCCGATACGTGACGTGTAAACTCCAAAGAGCAACGATACTTTGTGGAGTGCTAACCCCAGTATCCCAAATCTGCCGGTAAAATGTTTGGTAGCTATTAATATAGCTACTAAGTGCTTTAAAAAAGATATAACTAACCTGAACTCCTGGCTCATTTTCGTATCTCTTTAATTAAAAAATATATATTTTTAATTTATATGCCGACTTCTTAAAACACGTCATCGTTTAAGATTTCATTTTCAAATTTCCCTAATACAGTAGTTTTCCCGTTCTCGTCATTGTCAATTTCAAAAATTTTAAACTTAGCTTAGAAAACACACGACAAAATGAATGATTTTGCGGGGGTATCCTGTTTTAAAGAAATTTTTTTCGTTGCTAATATAAAAAACCTTTTAAATAAACAATATTCAGTAATAAAGCATGTTTGCTTGAAAGTTATAGTATGAAACACACATCAACAAGCATTTAAAAAAATACCTTTATATTGTTAATTATAAAGCATTGGGATAAACATCCCATTAAGGTTTATAAGGTTTAAAAAATTTAAAGGCACAATTGAGGTTTTATTTGTGCTTTATTGGGGTTTATAAAGCAATTATGCAGATAAAACTAAAAAACTCTCTAATAGCTGTGGTTGTCCTTTTATAAAGTCTTGTTAAAGCAGTAAGTATAAAAGATATATTATAAAAATTTAAGAAGTTTTACGCTATATTAAAAAACCATATTGCTTAAAACTTTTATGTAAATAACCTTTTATAAATATATTAAAAGGGCTTTAGGACCTTTATAAAACTTTTATAAAGAAAAATAATATAAGGGCCATCTTGTGTTCTTGTTTGACCAATATCTCAAAAAAGGAAAAACTTTTCGAAAAAGTTTATATAAACGTTTTTTTCATGTTTTTTAAAAACTCGGAGATTCCCACCAGGTATAAAAAAATAGCTATGGAAATAAGTGGCCCTTTTTTCTAATTTCAATGTTCTATAGCAAATCTTTAAAAAAGATCTGTCTATTATTACAACCATAAGTATTATAAATTGTAGATACGGCAATTAAGAAATAGAAAAAAAAAAAAAAAAAAACCTATTCTATAATTAAAAATTTTAAAAATGTAGCGTCACCATTTGTCAAGATTTAGAACTGTCCTATAATGCCTCCAAAACACAGTCATATTGCTATTGCGAAAAAGTCTTTCATCGTTATAAAATTGAATTTAGCAGAATTAAAATTATTAAATATTGTTGATCTTTGGTGAATAACCTTAACTAACAACACTTTACTTTCCCCAGCTTCAACTAAAAAGCTTGGATTCCTTTTTGACAAGTATTTCTCTAAAACTGTATACTCTTATGTATTCCAATCAGATCCTTTGAATATTCTCTCGGGAAAAAAAGTCTCCTACAATATATTAGCATTCCTAATTTTCCATTTAAGCAAGTTCTTTTTTTCTTATTATTGATTCCCCCAAAAAGAAAAACTCTTTTCTTGACCACCAAAAAGCTATGGAACCCTGTCGCTCTTCTATGTTTTTTTCCGGCTTCTGCTCAAATTCGGAAGTATTTTCCTCACTAAAAAGAACATTTGGGCACGTTTTGTAACGTTATTCAAAAGTAATTTTGTGATAACGTTTAATTCTAAACGTTATTTTATCATGCCTTTTCGTTTTCTTGAATTGTTACTGACAATTTGTTTAAAATAAATACCCTTGTAAATATTTTAATCGGTATAGAAAACATCTTACGGACGTAATTTTATGTACTTTTATATTAACGTTAAAATGTTGCAGTAAAAAATTTGTCTTTAAATTTTAGTTCGTTATTTTAAAAATACTTTATCAATACGTTTAATTTGTTAAACATAAATTTATTGTTAAACGTTATAATAATGATATTTTTTAAAATGCAGAATCGTTACGTTTCTGCGTTTTATATTTCCTCGGGGAAAAGTAAATACGGTTAACTTTTATCGACCTCGTTTGCTTAAAATGCCACGCACAAGGGGTGGACATTTTTTGACAACGACGCCAGGTTTGAAAAGAAAGAACTGTTCACCCCGTTCGATTGCAACAAAAAACCGAAAATCGGGTTAAAAACGGTTAGAAGGCAGGCGGTTTTGGACTGAATAATTTTTAATTTTGGGTCAAACCCTGTTGAAAAACTGCAAATTTTGGGAATACTTTTACATTTTATACCGTCATTATACTTATACATAACATATATTTTTCCTATTTTGAACATCTAGCTCTGCTAAAAAAAAAATTTAAATATTTTATTTTGAGAAAGCCCTTAAAGTTTTTTTTAATTGCAGCTTTTTTGGCTGACAACGGATTTGATTTGAACTTTGATTAATACTGAATTTGAGGTTAAAGTGTTGGCGTGGTTGATAAAAATTAAAATCAAAGTAAGCCCAAATATGAAAAAATGAAAATACTAAGAGAAACTGATCCTAAAAAAGTTTGTGGAGCTAAAAAGATATTTATTTGCCATTTAAAAACAGAGGGGGGAAAATGATTTTTAATTTTTCAAGAAAAGTATAATAAATTTTATTCAAAAAAAAATTTTTTAAATTTTTTCCCTTTATTTTTTTACTTTCAGAATGAAGAAAGGATTAAATGTGGAAAACATTGTCTAAATTAATAGGATAAATACGAACGGCCTGAGTTTAAATAAAGTTCTAAAATACAACAAAATGAATGGACGGCGCAACCTTAGGAAAAAAATAAATATTTAAAAAAAAATACAAATAAATATTATGTCAAAATTGGAAAAATTTGGATTTATTGGGAGAATTTTGTGGTGAAAAGATGTGGAAAAAAAAATTATCAACAGGGAAAAAAGACCAAATCAAAAAAATACCAACACAAATTAAACCCTAGAACCCCAAAAAAAGAAAGAAATGATTATTAAACTTGTAAAAAGTGACAATAATTTTAAAGTTCAGTCTTGTTCGGTAGTGATAAATATTATTTTTTTTATAATGAAGTATGTGATGACGAATGCAGAGCTGGATATTTAAAATGTAAAATATGTTTACATAAATTGTTGCCAGTGTAGAAAATGAAACTTAATAAAAAACATATACACTGTAGCTATGTTTGAGCAGAGAAGCGAGTCTGTTTTAGGTACTTCAAGTCCTGATGATGACAAGAATAATGTTTTGTTTATTGATGAGCCATCAAAAAAGCCAGGTACTATATGATGATGTAAACCATTTCATTCAGACCGGCCTCATAAAACCATGGGATTTGAGGACAAGCAGGGTTGTGAATCAAGTATTACAATTATGAGACATTTAATTTAATTTGCAGATTTTTGCAAGAAATGAATAGCTTCCTCACAGTTTGGATGAAGAATCCTTACAGTACGTCGATATCTAGGAAATATAAAACGGAAAACTACAGATCAAAAAAAATTCTAGAAAAAAGAAACTTGAGAAAAAAAATGTATTTTTTATTTAATTTTTTTATTATTTCAAAATTACAAGATGTTTCTGTTTAAATAAAAATTTTGAAACTTAACAAAATCTTTTTTATAATAATAATAAAACCCTAAATTTACTTCCCTGTATGTGTGGTGAACTCTAAAAAAATATTAATTATAACAAAATATCACACAATAAATTTGGAAAAAACCCGAATTTTCAAACAATAAAAAAATCACAAATTTTCCAATTTTTAAGTTCTTTCAAGTTTTGTTCCATTTTATTATTTACTTCATTTTAAGGATATAATTTATCAAAAATATATTTCTAATGTTTTTTCTAAAAATCTTTTGATTAAAAAAATTTGATTTTAAGTGGAAAAATTTAAATTTCAAAAAGTTTTTAAATTTTTAAAATTTTTTGTTTTTTTTTTCAGGAATTAAAATAATTTATTTACATTGTTTGTTTTGGTGCATTTTTTCAAATTTTTGTGTATCTTTTTTAAAGTTCAACCCTGGATGGCAAAACATATCAATAGTATTTTCTTTTTCCTATTTAAAAGCTGGGTTTAGATTTATCCCTTTTTAAATATTTTTTAAAATATTTAGTTTGTACGGGGTTTTATTATTATCAAATAAGTAGAACAATTATTTTAAGTTTTTCATTTTTATTTTTTATTTTTTCTGCTTAAAATTTTTTTTTTAACTTTCATCAGTGTTTATCGATTTAGATTAATTTGTAGAATTATAATTCACTTGTTTTGAATTTGTTAAAATTTCTGTTCTGTGATTCCTTAGCTTGTCATGTTCAGGCTTGAAAAAAGGGTTTAGTAATTCTTAAATATCCCCAAATAAATTTCCCCTTCGTAACATCTCTTAAGATATAAGCTTTTGCTTTGTGGTGTCAAAAAACCTGAATGTTAAAGCATTTACTGTTCCTCTACAAACTTCTTAATGGAGAATTGACTGCACTAGTCTTTTAAAATTTTTAAATTTCGTTTTTTTTAAATTTTATAGACACAGGCAAGCGCAGTTATTTTACGAACGTTATCACAGAATAACTATGGATGTAATGCTGTGATTTTTTTTAATAATTAGTATAGGGTTTTTTTCCGATTTGTCCATCTTTTCTGTTAATTTGATTGCATTAAAAAGATTAAGTGGAAGTATTTTAGACCTGTCTTTCTTATAGTAGCTAATTTACTCTCTTTTATTTGCCTTAAGTTAGTTTAATTTAATTTAATTTGTTGAATTTAATTTTGTTGTTTTTTCTTTCCATTTAGAATATCTATTCTGTAGTGTACATTGTAAATAAATAATAAATATGGATGTTTCTTAATAACATGCTAATATTTTATGTTTATTCTTGGACTCATTTGAAAAAAACTTCATATGAATGTATGTTAAAACGTCTTTTTTTTTTGAGATAAGGTGTTAAAATTTTAAGAAAAATATTTATTTTCTTTTTCATCACTTTAAATATTTTTATAAAAATTGTTTTACGGCGTTTATCATTAAAAGCTTTTTTTAACCTAAAACATTTTGAAAAAAAATTATTGTTCAAAATTAATAAATCGTTTTTTCTCGTAATTGGTCAGTGATGCAAATAAGTGAATTTATTTTTTATGGGAAAACGCTGAATCTTACAAAAAAGTCAAGAAAAACCAAATTTGTTTAAATTGACCGGGACCCCAAAAATAATTTTTTTTTTAAGAAAGCAGTGGCGGACTATTTTTTTCTTCAAAAATATCTAGTCAGAGCCCAGGACGGACGCCACTGTTGAAAAAAAAAAAAATGTTTCTTGGTAAAAAATGTTTTTAATAAACCATAAACCCAAAAAAAAATTTTCATAAAAATATTTAAAGGGGATAAAATAAATAAAAAAATTTTTTTTTTCTTAAAATTTTAAAAAACATCTCAAAAGATAAGACGTTTAGGAATTTCATATAAAGGGTTTTTTCTTAAAAATGGTCAAAGTCCCCCCCTTAAATATTAGCATGTTATTAAACCCCTGTGGGGCACTATAAAAAAAAGCTGAATTATAAAATATGTATAATATCATTTATTTATATTTCTATTTACCCTAAAAAACTAATAAAAAAATTAAAAAACAAAAAATAAGTTTTTTTATTTTAAAACTTATACAATTCTACAATATAAAAAATAATTAATTATTCTAATCACAAAAGTCAAACTAAAGGATCTTAAAATTCATTCACCAATCATAAAAAAAATGCCTCAGTGGGATTTACGTTTAAACTTGGCGCATTTGTCATAACTGGCTGCCGCGTTCTTTATTGGCCAAAGGGTTTGGGAAAAATTTAAAGTATGCTTTATATTATACTTACCTTTAAATTTATTTACAAGGAAAAATTAATAATAATAAAAAAACATTTATGATTTTTTTTTTTAAAATTACAATAAATTACCTATGTCTATCTTTAGTAGTCAGATTCATGTTGTTATTCCCTATAGATGAATATCTTCTAATCCTGGATGTGATGGCTAAAATATAATCCCAAAAAAAGAATCAGAATGAAGGCACAGTTGATCAATCATGTGTACCCCTGGTTAAAGTTAAAGATAACCCCCCGGCAAAGTAGTGAAAGTTATCCCCATATCACCGTAAACGAAAATCAAATTAATTGTTTAATCTCCTTAACCTATGGAAAAATGATGGTTTTTTGAATCAAACAGGTAATCAAATGTGTAGGTACGCGGGGTTTTAAAAGAATTATAGTCGTAACTTAAGATTGGTGACCTATGATTGATAAAGCCCAATTTAAATAACCCCCCCCTCCTCTACAAATATATAGTATTTTTAAATTTTTTGGGGTTTTTAAATTTTTTTCCCATTTAATTTATTGGGTTTCATTTCCATAAATTTATTGAAATTCAGTTATATATAAAAGGGTTCGAGCCTTTTTAAATGTTTTATATTTAATTTTTGGAACTTGGGTGAAAAAACCTGATTTAAGCTAAGAGTTAATTATATAATAAAATAAAACCACCAACTATAGTTTACCGTTTTGCTTTTACTTTGGCATCCAAAAAAAAAGTTCCTATTTTTACTCATTTTTATTTTTAAAACCTAAAAGGTTTTTTAAAAAAAACACCCAAAACCTTAACAAAATTTCCAAAAATAAATCGCAAGACACCTTTTAACGCTTTTATTGAGTGTATTCCTTATATTTTTTTGCCTTCTGTTTGATTGGTCGGATTTTTTTCAATCAAAAAGGCTAAAACCTTTTGTAGAAGGGGAAAAATTCAGCTTCCTTTTTTTGTACTTAACCTTACTTTATTTTAAAAAACAATTTGTGTTGTAAATTAAGTTTTCTTGTGATATTAAAAATGGATCCAAAAAGTAATTTTATTACACTAATTTCATACCTTTTAGTTTTATGTATGCATGTAGGTATATAAAATAAACTGACCCAGAAATCAGATTTGGAAGGTAGGTTTTAACCTAAGTCTGAAAATCACATTGCTTTTCCTTAAGATAAATATTGGGGTAATAAGTCCGGTTTAGTTTGGTGGGGCCCCATTCCTAGATACATATAAATTAAAGTATAGATTAAAATTTGGTTGCTTTATACCTTACATTTTAAAAGAAAAAATATTTTATATTCTCCATTAGTCATTTCTAAGACTGGTAAGTAGTGTTATCGAGTCGAGTCGAGCGGTTTGTAGGGAGCCGTATGTAGGCAACTCCTGGAAGCTTTGCGAGCCTGCACCTTTTTATCTGTAATGAAAAAATTTTTTTTTGCCAAAACTATTTAAAAAAAAACAATAATAATATTTTAATGTTTTGAAAAAAGGTCTTTTTTCCCTTAACTGGTTTGATACTTATTATAACAATAAGAATATTTAAAAACCCACGTATGAATTTCCAGCCTTCGTGGACTGCCCAACGAAAAATCAGTGGGGTTCTTTTTCCGTAACAACCATGCATAAAAACTTTTATGCTCAAATTAACAACATTTTTAATTTCATGGATCAAACAAATGGGTTAGTGACAAATAAATGGCAAAGTTTTTTTCCGGTCCTTAACTACTTTCTGGTCTGGCAAAAAAGTTTTTATCAAATGTTTTAAAAAATGGGGTTCAAATCGGTAAAAAAAAATTTTAGGGACTTATTAAAGGGGGGATTTTAAATAATTAAATACCCCCGGTTTTTGAATAAATTGATAAAAAGTTGTAACTTTAAAGTATTCCTTTTGAGTATTTTTTTTTGTATTTTTTAGGGCCCTGTATTAGACATGAACATAAATAATAGTAATAAAAATAATAATAATAAAATTATTAGAAAATTAATTTTAAATAAATTGTAGATGCAACATTATGTTTTCAAATACAACTAATCATAAAGTGGATTGGCAGTTAAAAAGAAACTTTGGTTTAAAATCTCAAAAAATTTTTTAAACAAAAATATAACTTAAGTAAGTTTTTAAGTTATAAATTAAATTTTTTAATTGCATTGTTTATCAAATAAAACCAAAATATTATAGTACAAGTTTAAATTTTTTTTTAAATATAAAATTACTTTACTTTCCCAAATTTTAATGGCTAATCCGATAGCTAATTATAAGACATTTTGATTTTACATACTTAAAAAATCTGAAAGGGCTTAGCCCAAAGTTTTTATCCTGGAAAATATTATCTAGTACTATCTGCAAATACAGTTTTTTTTTCAAACTTGTGATATAAAATTATTTTTTTAAATTTAAATTGAAGAAATTTAAATTTCCAGAAACCCAAAATTTTTGGGGGCAAATTTTTTTACAATTTTTTTTTTCCGGGGGTGCCCCTTCGGGAAAAATGAACAAAACATGGATAAAATACATTTACATACAGTTGATTTTTAATAAGCATTTATAGATGTTGAATTTTTATACTAACTTTAGACCTTTTTATTTTTACATCAAAATATTTGGGGGTTTTTATAAATAAATTAAGAAAATTAAACATTATCACATTTCATTTTTATATGAACTGTTACCCTTGTGGGATTTAGAAAAATAGCTTTCCATATAAATAGTCTGTACAAAAATTTAAAATAAAAGGAAAAGTTGTAGACATCAGATATTTTTATAAATAAATTTTTTTCTATAGTTTATATTTTTTTTTTTATGGGATAGTTACTTTTACTGGTTTTTTTCTGGAAACTATAATTTTTTAATTTCAGGGTGAATGAAAAATGATAATCAAAAATAACGGGCGATTTATCACACATTTTTTTTCATCATTTTTTTTTTGTGGCATCTTTAATAGCAGAGTGGACGCAATATTTTTTAAAACACAAAAATGCTAAAACTTTTTAAAAAATATTTTAATTAATTAATTTCTTGAAGTTTTAATAATCGATGGTTTCACAGTTTTTTGTTTAAGAAAACTCAAACACAAAAAGGGTAATTTTTTTCAAATCTTTTTTACTTGACAGCTATATTTTAAAAATATGTTTCCTTTGTTAGTGCTTAAATTTTCGTAGGATAAATAATTTTCCCACCCTCTAGATGTTTAACGGGAAAAAAGTTTAAAGAAAAAGGCGTAAAAAAACGTTATTTTTTTAATCAAATCCGTGATCATCCCCCAAAATCCAAAAGTTTGCCTTTAATATACTTAGTATCATGCCCCCTCTAGTGATAAAGTCCCACAATACGTTTTTTGTGACTTTCCAAATTCATTTTACTAATTTTTTTTTTAAGCCTTTTCCATCCTTATGTTGAAAAATTAAATTGTTTTAAAAAAATACAATTTACGACCATCCAAAATTAAAAAGTTCTGTTTTTATCAAACACCACACCTAAGGTCAAAAAGGGTCTTTTAATGTTATATAATCAACTAACAGAACCTATTAAATCCTTAGAAAAACCCTCTTTATAACGTAATTTTTAATTGATTTTCAGAATATGTTTTTTGGCCCAACCAATTAAAATACTTACGAAGTGTAAGTTTTTAAAAAACCAAACGTTAAATTTTTTATAACTACGATTTTGTTAAGTTGAAGGAAATATAACGAAACTATTAGGTTCACGGCTTTTTTATTTGTTTTTAAGATAAATTTAAAGTAACCCAAAGGAAAAAACATAAATGTAATTTAAATTTAAAATGATTTTTGCATGGGTCTTCTGGCAGCTTTCAACCGAGCAACACGTGTGCCACTTTTTTTACCCTCGTTCTCCCCCGATTGTCAAAATTGGAACCTCTATCGCAGGAAATGCTTCCTTTCCTCAAATATTTAGTCGTAATAAACTTCCCTTTTTTTTACTTTCTTAGGTCCCCGGAAATTAAAGTAGACTTTCAGATAAAAAAAGAACGCACCCAATCTTTTAAATTTTGAAATAAAAAATATTCTAAAATTTTTTGCGAGTGAATTAAATTTTTAGCTTAACCCCTACAACTTTTTTTTGCTTAAAAAAAAATCGGGGAATTGGGCCCGTTTTTGATGTGGCTTGCGTCAAACCTGTCAATTTGGGGTAGTTCACTCGCGAGTTCGTATACCATTATCGCTTTTATAAAATTTTTACCAATAGGCTCGTCCAAAAAGTCAATCAGTTTGGGGAAAAAAACATTTTTTTTTATCTTCGTTTTTCCCATGCCATCCGGAACTCGCCCATGTCTCCAAAAATTGATTAAACTTGCGGACTAGTCTCCCCGTACGAGAAAAGGAAGTTTAAAGGTGTATGGAAGCCCAATGTATTCGATCAAAAATGTCAGCCATTATGAAAAAAACCCTCAAATTTTTTCGATTTTGCCAATAAGAAACCCACGAATAATTTTGTGTTACTCTTTTTGATAAATCGGTGTGTGGTTAGGCATTATACTATGAGCCGTAGTTCAATTGTTTTGCTTTGGGGATTTTTTATTTTGTAGCAAAGTTTTTGGTTGTTTAAACTTTAAATAAGTGATTTTATTAATTGTGATTTTATAATTTTGTTTTTTATTTTATTCTTATATCAACAAAATGACGGGGTTGTAGGGGAATATTTGCAAAAAAAAAATTTTTTATACCGTCTTTTAACAGGTAGTTTTTTAATTTAATTTGGGGGATTATGAAATTAGCGAAAATTTAAAACAATAATAATAATATTTATGAATAATAAAATAAAAATTTTTGAAAATATTAGTGAAAAAAATAAGGCAATCTTCTTTCTTTTGTGTTTCCACAATTTTTTGTGTATTTCTGGTTATTAAAAAAATAAGGTTTACGTTTTTTTTATTTTTTTTTTTTAATTTAGTACATTTTTTTTAAGGATCAAATTATTAATTACTGCAGACAAGGCATTTTATTTAAGGTCCTCATGAATGAAAATTTTTTTTTGGTACGTTTTGGGGCGGGTTAAAATCAAAAAAAATTCGGCAATGTTCTTTTTGAGATATTAAAAAAATAAAATTGAAAATCAAACTATTTTTTTCCTATTCCTCCTTCTTTTTTGCACAAATTCTTTTTTTACATAATTATTTAAATATTTCACAATCCTTTTAAAACTTTTTTTTTTATTTTACCTTTTCCCTTTTTTTTTTTAGCAAATATTTCCTTTAATTAAAAAGTTCGAATTTAATGGGGAAAAAGATGTAAAATAAATAAAAATACAAAATTTTTAAAAAGGGTTTTTAAATATCTTTTACTTTATGAAAAATCAATAAATTAAAAGAGGAAATATATTTAATGAGGTTAAATTTTAAAAAATTTTAAAATTTAAAAAGGAAGATATTTGTTACAGATTTTTAAAAAAACCCCTTACCAAATTTTTATCAAAATCGGAAGAGCAACTTTGAGGCAAAACTTGTTTTTAAAAAAAAATTAGATTTTTGGTTTCTTAATCTTGCATTATCACTTTTTTTCGACATACTGTAAAACATAATACTTAACGGATACTGTTACAATGGATACTCAGGTACCAAAAGGGTTTCTAAACATTTTTAACCCCTGTTATTCTTTTCTCATGGTTTTGTTATTAGTGTAAAGTATATGCCTAAAGCAAATTATAAAAATGTTCACTTTTTAATGTACAACCAAAATCCTGGATTAGATTAAACTCATTTACACTATCTTGCTCTTCTTTTATCACAAAATTGGTGATAAGTACATAATACTATCATACAATGTTTGAAATTTATTTTAAAAATCGTGTTTTATTTATTTACAAAGATTTTTGGTAAAAATACAAAACTTCCAAAAATATCGCCATTTAAATGAAGGCAGTAAAGTAGCGCCCTCTATTCTTTCCCTATTATATCAGATGATACAAAAACAATATTAAAAATAATTTTAAATATTCTATAGTAGTATTTTTAATAACCAAAATTTTGTGCCAAAAATTTAAAAAAACAGTGAATGTTGGAAATTTTGACTTTTGAAAAATTGAAAACCCGGCCCTGACCTACTATTCATTAAACCCAATTCCGGGGCCAACCCCTATTCCCGCTCCCCCTGCACCTGAAAATTTTTTGTTCGGAAATTGGGTTTTCTCACCTTTAAACTTCCTTGAGGGTTTCGATAAAAAACCCGTTTATCAAAACTTAAATTATACGAATTTTTTTTAATACCCGTTTCAACAATAAAATAATTTTTTTTTTTTTTTAATTAGATAAAAAATTATTACCCTATTTTTATTTCATTTTTTTTTTGAAAACCCTTTTTTTGATTGAACTACCATCAACTTTTATGATCTCAAAAGGTCCCAATATAAAAAAAACAAGGCATTTAGTCGTTATAAAATATATTTCCCATATTTAAAGCAAATTTAAACTTTCAAATAAACAAAAATACTATTCTTACAGATACTAAAATGGTGGTATATTTTTTTTTTTATACAACATATAGTTATGTGAAAAAAAATCAAAACAAAAATTGTTTTAAACAAAAAACGACCTAAGCGATATATTAAATTTTAAACGGTGTTTAGAAGATACAATTTAATAAAGTTTTAAAAATTAAATTAAACAGGTTGCCTTTTAGGTTCCTGTTTTAGGTCAGTTTAAAGTGCTTCAAAAAGAGCCTGGATTTCCGGAAAAACTTTGCCTTCGTCGATGTCTTGCGATCGGGACGTACTGCAAAATAATAACAAAATCATTAAAGGTTCAAATACAGTATACACCATATGCAACTTCTATCCTGCGCGCTTGCCCCTTGTTGTCAAACAAACGTGCGAAAAAGAATTGTCGTATAGCTTCCTCCCCGCCTTTCTTCCGTGAGCCCTTCCCCGACCATCAAACCCTTTCCGGGAGAGACTTAAGGGAAAAAGCAGCCTCTATGGTTTTCTAAAGGTCATAACAAATAAGCAAGGGTAATTGTCTAAAAGTTGCCTCTCCCCGATTTTGATCAATTGGGTTAGGGTTTGGCTCTGATAACGAATCGGGAAAAATATTTTTCGCACGTTTCGTTTTTGAAGGATATTTATCATCAGGTTTAAAATTATCTTCTCTTTTCCCTATACCCCCCTTCTTTTTTTTACACGATTTTTGATTTTTACACAAAAGTGACACAATTTTTTTATAAACCTAAAACCCTTTTTGTTTTATATTTATTTTACCCTTTTATCCATTAAATTGCGAACTTTCAAAAAAAAGGGCCCACCCCATTTTTTTATAAATCCTAGTGTATAGGGTTTTTTGGTAACATTAGGCGTATGGTTTTCAATAAAAAAAAGGGTAAATAAATATCGAAGTTTAGGTGTTTGTAAAAATATTTTTTCATGTAAAAATAAAAAATTTTGAAAAAAAGAAGAGGAAATGAAAATAAGTTAGTTTAATTTTAAACCCTTTGATGAATATCTGCAGTTGCGAAAAATATTTTTTCAGATTCGTTAAACAAATTTTGTCAAATCTGAGAGGGGCAACTTTCAAAGACAATTCAACAAAGTTTAAAGAATGGGAATCTCAAACGATCATTGAAACGATCTTTAAATATTTATGGTTAGTTCGCTGCTGCCTGTATTATTATTTTTTAAACATCATTTAAATTTATTATAAAAAAAACATAATTTTTGATGTAGATTTTAAGTATTTTTTCTCTGTCTTAAAATAAAGTTGAGAAAGCCGATTTTGTTCTTTTAACATATTTAGGTCAAATTTCATCAAAATTTTTAAGAGTGCATTTTTAAAAATTTTAAAAGGGGAAATTCCCGAAAAACTCTGTCCAGTTTTTCTACCCCTCACTCCTTTCAAGCAACGGCCTTTTCTATCCCACGAGTTCCCCAAGTATTGGTATCTTAACTTTGCGGTCTACACTCTAGCACTCTGACCCACTGCGTTCTAAAATACAAAAAAAAAATAAATAGAATAACTAAAGAAAGCCATTTTTAAATGATTGGAGGAAATTTTTTCTCTCATCTTTCCTCTTTTTTTTTTTTTTTATTTTGTGTAAATTGTATTCTTTATAAGTCGTAGTCCCAACATTCGGAAGAACAGGTTTCTGTCGGTAATTTTACGATCGGTTTTTGGGTTTTCTCGATTCTTTGCTGTTTGACATTATGCTAAAAAAATTGGGAAAAAAACTTGGGGTAAAAGAGCCTAAAAATTGGTTTAAATAGTTTTATTCTCAGACAAACTGTGTGTGTAGCTAGTCTAGGTGTTATCAGAATAATTCGTAGTATGATATTTAAGCACTTTTTAAATAACCCAAACATAATTCTGTCAGGGGTATTTTACCCAAATTTTAGGTGTTGTTATTTTCCTTCTCCAAAATGTATAAAAACTATTTATCTATTTAAAAAAATGATAAATATTAAATTTTTATTTCTCTAATTCAAAAACCACAATTTTTAAGACTTCATAATAAATAAAATTTAAAATTCTCCACCTTTTTATTTAATTTAAAATTTTATATTTTAAATAACATTAACCCCTAATAAAGGTGACATGTTTTAAATTCTGGTAATTTTGCTTAACAAATATTAAATAATCATTGAAATACCCAACCTAAAATTAAGTGACCCATCTCCCAAACCGATTGTCCAATTAAACTTTTTTTTTCAGAATAATAGGAAACATTTGAAAAAAGTTCTTATTATCGGGGCTCATAAATACAAAATTATAAAAGCTTAAACACAGGCGGTTATTACCCCAATGGGATAATAAGAACTTTATATTATAAAACTTTTCGTTTTTATCTTTAAAAAAAAATGATGCATTTATAGGTGAAATTTTAAAAAATTGAAATGCGATATTTAGGGGAAAGAAAAATGAATCAAAAAACCCCTTAAACCTTTACCCAATTTTAAAGGGGAAAACAAGCATATTATCCCACCCTATCACAACCTTGGACAGGGGAATGGCTAAAATCCTATGAAGGGGGGTCAGTACATCATTTTAGCTCTTGGAAAATGCTTTTTTAATGATATAACCACATTCGAAAAAATTCCTCTGTTTATCAAAGGGAAAAAATAATTAAACAATTTGAATTGTTATTTATTTAATTTTTACAAAATGATTCTCTGATATACTGGCGTTTAAAATTCCAAACATGTCAGCCCACAAGTATTTTTTTAATTGGTTTGGTGCTATGATTTTTTGCCGAAAAAACGGGTTGTTTATAAATTGCATTTTTTTATCTACATTTCACTAAAAATAACATTAGTAGTATTATTTTAAAACAGGTTATTTTCAGGTTCAGTTTAAACGAAAAAGAAAGCCGCTGTGCATCTTTAACAATGGTGTTATTTGGCTGAACTGTGAACGTATTTTATTTATGGTTCCAAGTCAATGTTCTTGGACAGCTCAACGTTTTAACGAAGAGCATCCAAGCTAAAATATCTATTTGGAGTATATTCTTGAACATTATTAATTTGAAGAAACTAGTTCTTTCATAAAAACAAAAGAAAATCAATGAGATGTCAATGACAACGCAAGTGCAAATTTTCAGTTGATTGCCAATCTGAATTCAACTTTATCAACTCGTCATGAGCTGTAACTTAGCTGGATTATCGCATATTGAATCAATGAAAGAAATTTTTAATTCTGAAGTTTTATCCTATAAACTGCGGAATGCTGCAAGAACTTAGTGTGTGACCCCGGACAGAAGAATCAGTTTTGAAATATTGATAGAATTATGGCAGAATAATAGTTAAAATATTTGCTCAGTGATGAGTCATACATTTAAATATTATATTTAAGCTGCTTAAAACTGTGGATTCGATGAGAACCCCATGTTTGAAGAAGGCATACCCGTTACCAGAAAAATTAATGTTTGATTTGATTTATGTTAGAGCAGTATCATTAATATTTATACCAAAGGAAATTTAAATGGGTTCTCATATGCTGAAATGCTACGAGGTCTATCGAACTCCCATAGTGCGAGTGAAAATTGTTAGGACGCCTTTTACCCGGAAATATCTTTATTAGAACGCTTACCTATTTTCTGTACGATAGCAGACACCTCTCATTATAGTTCGATTAAACATGGTTGAACAATCATTATCGCCAGTGGATTGGAAGAAGGTCTGTGAATGATGGCACCTGATTCCCGGTTTGCTCGACTTCTTTTGTGGAGTCACCTAAAATATGTGGTTTATAAACAACCTGAGTTGCTCTAGTAGCTACAAAATAAAGATATTCAGAGATGTGTATATCAAGATAACATTTGTAAAATATTTCAGAGTTTAATAGGCTTATTATTGTCTTAAAACATATGGAAATCAATTTTTGAACATTTAGTCAAAATAATAATAAACAATTTCAAAAAAATTTGTTTTTAT
Organism: Listronotus oregonensis; assembly: GCA_019359885.1. Taxonomy (NCBI): domain Eukaryota; kingdom Metazoa; phylum Arthropoda; class Insecta; order Coleoptera; family Curculionidae; genus Listronotus; species Listronotus oregonensis. The sequence continues at coordinate 27,705 of JAHBCN010005181.1, forward strand.
TTATTGAACTTTCGATATCAAAACAGAGAAATTTTCTGAAATGTAGCTTTTCTATGGTATCGTTGAAAAATAAAATTTTTTCCCAAAACAAAATAGATATGTCCTCGACCACACCTACCCAAAATTTTATAGGGTCTATCTCACCCTGTCAGGAGTTGCTGATAAAGAAATTGAAGGATAATATCGAAAACGCAAGTTTTATAGAAACTGTTTCACCGGGTTTTTTTGATTCATTTTTTCATTCTAAATATCTGTATTCAATTTTTAAATCATAATCTTTCTTCTACAAGGAAGAGATTTTAATAATATAACTGCAGCTCACTAAAAAACACCATTATCACCTCTTTTTTAATAATATCCACACCCAAAAATCAAATAACCATAAAATTATAACATTATTACCCCAGTGTCCCTATAAAATTTATTTATTTGGGCTTAGAAGGTCTAATGCATTTTACACCTTTACACTTTTTAAAAATACATATCAAAAAAATCCCATTTTAATAATTTTTCTCGGTTTTTCAGCCACCAAATTTAAATATTATCGAGAAATTACATTTGTGAGAATAGAAGAGCAAATTTGCCCTTCATTTTTACCCTAATACAAAGCCATTTCTTCACAAAAAAAAGTTTTCTCTTTTTTAACAATAAATATGAGTTTCTTGGGTTCGCTAATTCCAATATATTGAAATTTACTACGAGTTAAAGATTGGCAAAAAATTAATATGAAAGCCCTGCTGGCCATCAATCTTAATTTTTAATATCATCATTCGAATTGAGTGACTCAATATCGTTAAAACGGGAAAAACTTTTTGTAAAAATGTATTCCACAGGGTGAGTTATAAAAGGTAAATTGGCCTTCAAATCCTTATATAATGATTGTTTGGCGCCACACCCTGTTGGTGTTGTCAAACGAAATATATCTTAAAATCTCAAATAGTCATGAAATATTTGAATCTTCTTAACGCGCTATTTGAGAGTCGTCATTACTATCTGTCAATGTACCTGTCAACTGTCAAGTGTACTTCATACTTTATAATAATATTTAAAAACCACGTGGCTTGAAAAAGTTTGCTTACGATATACGTCAAGACGATGTGATATAAAACTTATTTCTTCAGTTCGAATCTGCTTTAGGTTTTGTTATTTAAAATTAATTCAAAAATTCTCTTCTCATCATTTTCTGCAAAAATCTCTGATGGTTCGCTGGGGGGCGCCCCACTAGGGGCGCAAAACGCATATCTAAGAGAGCGAGAAGCTCGAAAAGTCTTTAAAATTATCTTCAAATAACGAAAATCGGTTCAAAATTCAAAAAAAGTTTATGTAGTGATAGTTGCAGTTCAACTTGATGTTTTCTATTTTCGAAACTTGGTTTGAAATTAAATGAAAAGAAACATGCCGAGTTTAACTGTTTTAACGATTGCCGTATTATTATTTAAGCCACCGCATATGTGCAATCGTTTATTTTAGCAGTCAAAACAAAAAAGCCGAAGAAAATTTAAAAAAAGAAGTTTGTTTGTCATTCTCAGTTAATTTCTGTTTATATTATTAGTGAAAAAAACTTTGTGATTTTTTTGCTAGTTTTAACTTTCATATTAACTTTAATAAAGCAGATTTACAGCTTGGTGGTTTGCGACCTCTTGCCGACTCTATCGCTGTGGTCCCTCCTAGAATAACAAAAAAATTATTAAATATAAAAAAATGTTTGTACAAACAACACACAATAATCTATTATGACATACACTGGTGGTGATAAAATACGCAACAAAAGTACAACTTGAATCAGCAATAATCATAAATCAAACGTTAGACAATACAATTATTAATGGTAAAAAAGAATGAACGGGGTAAAAAGTTTAAATTTAAACCATTATTTAGGCCTTTTTGGAAAAACTCGTTCACGGGCATAAAATATTTTCCCCCGTGATCATAAATAATTAAATGCGATACCTTTGTAGGTAATTTTTAGTATATATTAGGATTTCAAATGTCTTTTACCAAAAATAAATGATATTAAACCCTTATAAAAAAAGGGGGTTAAAATTAATTTTATAATGATTTAAATTGCAAAATTTTTAAATCATTAAAAAAAACTAAACTCTGAACACTCCCTAATGATTTTTTTCCCATTTTCTATTTTTGGAGAAAAAAAATTTATTTTTTAAAAGGTTTTCCAAAGATTTAAATAAATTTTTAGAAGGGAAAATTTAAAAAAACCTTGGTTTAAATTTAGCTGGCTCAAAAAATCTGTTAATGAAAAACATTTGAATTTCCTAAAGAAAATGTGGGGGATTACACACTAGAAAAATAAAGTGGCGATAAATAAAGAAAATTTCCCTAATTCGTCTGATGAAATGGCGAAAAAATGATATTAGTGTGTATCGGCTGCCACCTTATCCTCGAACTCAACCCCTTAGTTTATGGGCGAAGTGAAAGATAAATTTCAAGAAATAATACACTTTAAATAGGGGCGTTACTTTTTAAATGCCTTAATGTTCCAGAAAATGAGAATGTAGTGATGAGCGAGACCGTCTTGTTGCGGGGGCTTGGGCTGGGCTTGCAGCAAGACCAGACCAAGAAATTGCCTTTTTGCTGACCAAGATGAACCTGGGTTCAAGACCAAGACCAAGACCACGGGTGTGAGACTATAGAAGAAAGACCATAAGACTCTTGCACTTTGCAACTTTTTTGATATTTAATATTTATTTTATATTTAATATACAGAGGCATTTAAAAACAGACCTGATAAACTGTGTCGTTTTCAAAGAGGCATTATTTAAAAATTTAAAAAGTTTCAATAAAATAAAAATTTAAAACGATCACTTTTTCTTTTATTACCATAGTTTTTTTTAAAAACGATAACAAAAAATTTTTAAAAACAAAGTTTCAAATAATGAATGTTGACTCAATGGTCCCAAAAACGACATCTCCGAAAAGTTTGAAAGAGAAAAAAATGAAAATTTCAAAAATTATGAAAACTGAATATTACTTTTATAATTTTAATGTTTTTTTTTAGCATTGTAATATTAAGGGGGGATCAAAAATCTTTAAAATCAAAAAATTTTTTTTGTTTCACATAAAAAGGTGGCATCAATTGCTTTTAAAATTAAAATGTGAAAAAAAAGGATTAATATAAATATTTGCATTTTAATAAAGATACTTTTTTTATAAATGGATTGTAAAATCACCCGGTTTAGACGGAAAAATTAAAACCGAAAAAATATTTAAAAAACCCTCTACGTCATTTTTTTCTATAACAACAATTTCAGCAAAATATACAGGGTGGGATTTTTTTTAAATTGATTTTTTATAAATTTTTTTTTTTTAGAAAAAGCTAAAAATAAGGGGGTTTCTTAGTGCAAAAAAGATTAATAAGAAAAAAATTTGGGAAAAAAAATAAATTTTCATTTTTTTTGCCTTTTATCTATAATTTTTGTATTTTTTTTACCATTGGACGATTTAAAAATCGAAACTTTTCACACTATTAGAAATTTCTGTAATTCTGATTGTTTATAAAGTATTCACAAACTTTTTTTACGACAAATTCAACCCAAATTTAAAAAGTAAAAAATTAAAATAAAAAACTTTTTTAATAACTTTTTTTTTAATGAAACCAACGATTACATATCAATTATTTCCTATATTTCCCCTCTGGTTGAAATTAAGTCTTTCACAATAAACGGTTTATTTGCTTTAATTTTATGCGTCTTCGAAAAATTTTTATAATTCTTATCCCCCCAAAAAATTTTTTTTATCTTGAAAATTATAAAGAAGATTTGTCTTAAAATTTTAAACCAAAAAAAAGGCCTATAAAGGTGGTTTTCGAAAAATGGAAGGCTGAAACCTGGGCGGAAAAATGTTGGGCGATACGATTAATTTTTAAAAAATTAATTTGGGAATAATATACCCAATATTTAGGGGAAAAAATAAAAATAAAATTTAATTTTGTTGTTTTTAAAAGAATTTTAATTAATTTCATGTTTTGCTTTTTAAAATTTTTTAAAAATTTTTTATAAAATTACTAATTTAAATTTACATCTAAAAAAATTTTGACATATTAGGGCGAAAATTTATACCTATGGGCGGAAAAAATTAATCCTGGCGCTATAAATAATAAAACCCTTTATTTAAAAAATCTTTTTAATCAAATAATTTAAATGTACGTTTAAGATTAACACTTTTTTTTTTAATTTAAAAAGCAAAAAATATAGAATCTTGATTTATATTTAAGTAATAAAAAAGATATATTTTATTCAATTTTAGTTTAAAATTACTACCAAAAAAAAAACAGACCAGCAAGACTTTTTGACAAGACCAAATGGAAAGAGCTTTTGGCTTCAAGACCAAGCAAGACCAGGTTTTTCAAGACTAAGACCAAGACTGGGCCCGGCTTGGTCTTTGGTCTTGTTTGTACCCTTTAATAAAAGAGTACTTATACAGATTGAAAGAGAAATACTTTTTATCAAAAAAAAGGGAATTTAAGCTGCCGAGGCTATGGATGTAATATTTTTTTAGGTTGAGATTATTTTCAAAAGAAAAATTTGACAAGATTAAACGACTCTTTGTTCTGCAAAATTTGGGCCCCTCATATGAGGATGAGCATTGGCAGACTTTTTTGCGACAGCGAAATAATATTTAAACCGAAATTCAAGGTTGTTTTTTTTAATATTTTTTTACCCAAAAAAAACCCAATTAAATATTGTGTGCAAAATTTTAAAAGTATTAAAATTACAAATTTTTCACAAAGAGAACTCAGTAAATGTCTTAAGTTTAATTTTCAAGTTTGATGAGTAATATCCTGAAATACATTTATATGTCATCTATTATATTATTTATTATTTAATAAATATATTAAATCTTAATACAGAAAAAAATAACATCTTCTGCAAAATGCAGTTCAAATATTGTTTAGTATAATATGAATATTCATACAGAAAAAAAAACGATACACCTTGATTTTAATTTATTTTTCTATGTCTTCAGGACATTTATTACATTACCTACTTATAAATTTTTATTTCTTTTGCAATAAAAAAAAATAATTACATCCAAGAGTGGGCTGCATGTGCATGTGAGAAATCATTGAAATTTAATCTACAGGAATACTAATAGATAAAAATAATACTTTTACGAAGGTCAAGTGAAAAAAAATCTCATGTAAAATATCAAAGATCTTTTAAGAGCTGCTCATATTATAGACTATTAACTACAAGGAAATAATAGGGTAATTTTAAAAAAATAAATTAAAAAGTTAACTTAAAATTATGAAATAATGTTTTTTTATATACAGGGTATACGGAAAAATGTGGGAAATCGCCCGAATATGAAAAACACAGGTTTATAAAAACTTTTTCCTACGAGCGTGCGGAATAGTCCACTTTTCCGCACGGCGTGCGGAAAAGTGAACTTTTCTGCACGCCGTGCGAAAAGGTAAAATTACTCTAAAACTTAGGTAGCAAAGATTTATATGTATTTTAGTAATTGTAGGCTATTTCATGCAATATACGAAGCCATTGCAAGTTTTAGTTCATTCTCTTTTTGTTTGTTACTTCGTAATTTTCAATATTTCAACTAAAACACAAAAATAATTACCCTGTACAATGATAATAAATGATTATGACAAGTCAAACAACAATATGTAATCTTGGTGATTTTAACACATGTCAGATTTTTTCTTCGTTTCCATATGAACAAGCAATTGCACAAATGAATTTCAATACAAACAAGCATTTTTAATGAAAATTCGTCATCGTATCTTTTTTTAATGAAATAAAAATCCGACAAAAATAATTATTTAAAATGAGTAGTTCCGATGAGGAGCTACCAGATTCTATCCTGGATGCAGCAAATACCGTAAGTTTGAATTTATTACCAGCAAAATCTCGTGAAAAATATGAGAATAAATATAGTCATTTCGAAAACTGGTGCTCCAGCCAGGGGACAAAAAGTATTAAAGAAGAAGTGTTCTTGGCCCATTTTGCGGATTTGCAAAAAACATATAAACCTAATACTTTATGGAGTAAGTACTCTATGTTAAAATGTGACCTCAAAGTGAAAAGGAACCTTGATTTAAGTTCATATTTCAAGCTAACATCACTACTTAAACACCAAAACGTGGAATACCCGCCAAAAAAATCAAAAACTTTCAGCAAAGAAGAAGTTTCAAAATTCATGAAAGAAGCACCTGATAATATTTACCTTCTAATAAAAGTTGCTACAATTTTTGGATTAGCCGGTGCTTGTAGGAGAGATCAACTTACAAAAATAATGATTGATGACATACAGGATAATGAAAATTTGATAGTGGTGAAAATTCCTGACAGTAAAAATAACACTTCCAGAATCTTTGTAGTGTCCGATGAAACAAATAACGGACTTTATCTGCAATTGTACCGTAAATACGCAAATTTGCGAAAACCACATACCCCACACAGACGTTTTTTTTGTCCAGTATAAACAAGGAGCATGCAGTACGCAATGTGTGGGAATAAATTCAATAGGTAAAATGCCTTCAGAAATTGCTGCATACCTAAAATTAAAAAATCCAGAAGAGTACACTGGACATAGTTTTCGTCGATCCTCTGCGACTATGTTAGCGGATTCTGGAGAAGGAATTACCAATGTCAAGCGACTTGGGGGCTAGAAATCAACGGCTGTAGCTGAGAGCTACATTGATGAATGCACAAATCAGAAAAAGGATATGTCGAATAAAATATTGACCATGGACAACTTCCCTCCTGAGCTAAGTCAACCTTCATCAAGCCGTACAATAAGCGCTTCCATAAGCCACCCGCTAAATGAAATTACAGGTTCTGCAATTAATTTACAATATGCTAATAACTGTTCTTTTGTTGTAAATGTTATCAACAAATAATTCCCATTTATAAATATGTTGTAGTAGTTCTTTCAGATTAAACATAATTTAAAAAATAATCATTGCTTTAATATTGGTATTATCTGATGCTCGTAGGAAAAATTTTGTTCCTAACGCTTGCGCAAACTGATACATTTTGAATTTTCCGATTTTTGCTTTCAATTCGTAATCAGCGACCTTAAAAACCACCAAATTTTTAAAACCATAATAAGGTGGAAAGAAGAAAAAAATAATAATAACAACAAAAATTTGCTGCTTTTAGGTGTTGAGCTAAGTGAAACAAATAAAAAATTTCAATTAAATCACATTTATTAAAAAAGGCGTTTAAATGTATAAATTATAAACAAAAGAGTGTGTTAGACTAAAATTAATGAATTGATGTTGTATCCGGGCCGAGTCCGGTCCCTGTAAAGAAGAGAGTAGAGTACTGACTGAGTGAAGAAAAGTTCACTCTACAACTGAGAGAAGGGCGTCTTCAACTGAGAGTCTGTAGAAAAGAGGAGAGTCTACCACTGAGAGAAGAAAGAAGAGGCCTAAAGGTTAGAGGGCGGCCTCGATGATCTTACAACAGCCACAGGGTCAATGTAAATCCAAGTCAGTGTTATCGGTTCTTAAATATACAGGGTGTCCCAGAATATGTGGGCAATCTCTAGGAATCTAATAGAAAACCTAAAAATATTATGACAAGTTCCCATAAACGTTTTTCCTACGAGCCTTTCCTACGGAGATACCTGGAAATCGTTTTTTTTAATAACTTTTAAAATACTAGGCCTACTTTAATTTTTTTTTAATATGATGGTTACTAGATAAGTCTTCTTAAAATGAACCCATTAAATCATATTTGGTCTATTTAGTTTGTCAGGGACGGACTAGCTCTAATACAATAATAGCAATTTTTTTAACATCCTATATTATAAAGGCTTAACAGTATTATTTTTGGATAGCTTTAACCTTAAACTAAAAAAAGGTATTTTTGATTGACATCGATAAAATCAATTGTTTACGAGAAATAAAATATTATGTTTGGTTTTTTACATTATACAGGGTGTTTCCTAATTGTACGTCAATATTTAGGGAGGCAATTTTTCAGTCCATTTTAAGAAGAAAACTTCATATGAACGTTTGTCCTAAACGTCTTAACTTTTGAGATACAGGGTGGTAACATTTTTAAAAATAAATTATTTATTAATAATATCTGTAATACCACTTTAGATATTTTAATTAAATTTGGCATACATGTACTATGTATCAAAAAGCATGTTTTGGTGTACCACATTTTTTTAATTTACCAAAATAGGTAGGTCAAATTCTGTATGAACGCCACTGCTAAGAATAAAAAAATGTGGTACAATAAAAAATGCTTTTTGATACAAAGTACATTTATACAAAATTTCATTAAAATATCTAAAGTGGTATTACAGATATTAATAATAAATTATTTATTTTTGAAAATTTTACCACCCCTGTATCTCAAGAGTTAAGACGTTTAGGACATACGTTCATAAAAAGTTTTTTTCTTAAAATGAACCCAAAAATTGACGTACAATTAGAAAACACCCTGAATAATGTAAAAAAATACCAACCATGATATTTTATTTCTCGTAAACAATTGATTTTATCGATGTCAGGCATACCTTTTTTTTAGTATAAGGTTAAAGCTATCCAAAAATAATATTGTTGAGCCTTTATCATACAGGGTGTTAAAAAAATTGCTATTATTGTGTTAGAGCTAGTCCGTCCCTGGCAAACTAAATAAGCCAAATATGATTTAATGGATTCATTTAAAACAAACTTATTTAGTAACCATCATATTAAAAAAATATTAAAATACGCCTAGTATTTTAAAAGATTTAAAAAAAAAACTATTTACAAGGGTGTTCGTTATGTACTTGTATCTCCGTAGGGGAAGGTCATAGGAAAAAAGTTTATGGGAACTTGTCATGATATTTTAGGTTTTCTATACGATTCCAAGAGATTGCCCACATATTCTGGGACACCCTGTATATAACGAATTACTATATCATTATAACATATTGTTTTTAGTGGTTACTTAATAAATAATCCAAAACAAATAAACACTTGCTAAACAAAACCTACAAATCCGAAAAAAAAATTGTCCAATTTTACCGAAGCAAACATTCTCAAACCGCATCAAGTTGTTTTTGATTATAAATAGAAAAACAATGCAAACACAACGGATCTCTATCGTTAATAATGTTATTATTAAAATTCATACTTATTGCGCACTTAAATTATACAATATGTTGCACGTTCAACGCGACATAATACTTCTATTTTTGTTTATAACTTTTATAAACTAATTAAATACGAAATTACTTAACTACGTCGTTGTTGGTTTAGGTCAAGATTTTCTGCGTATTTACAAAGGTAATTTAACGTTGATTTGATTGTCTATATTTTCAATATTTTTATATTATTCTGATAAATTTATTTATAAATCAACAGTCTAATCGAAAGTGTGTTTCCTGCATAAAATTAGGAAGAAAGGCGTTTTGAGGATTTTTTATGCTAAAAAATGCAATTGTTATTACCAAAAAACGAAAAAAAAGGGCCATTTTGATTTTTGATGATAACTAAAATAGCATAAGAGATAGGGGAACTTGCAAAAATTTCCTATGGCGGAGTGATTTCGTGAGTCTATCGTGTCGTTTTTTTTTGGCGTAGAACCAGGTCAAACCAGTTAGGTTCCTTTGAGTATGTCACCGGGCACACGAAATCGTATTTTCCCACATTTTTTTGTGGTCTTGAACTTTTTAAAATTAATAAAAAGTGATTTTTTTGAAATTTAAAAAAAATATATTTTTTCGTTTCCACCGCCATAACCTTTAAAACTATCAAAGATACCAAAAAATTTTTTTGTGTCAAATTAAAGCTAACACTGTAGCGCTTTTAATCTTATAAATTGTTTGGGCACAATTTGCACTTTCATCCCTTTAAAAATGAGATAAACTGAAAATATATTTTTTGTATTGAAATTTTCACCAATCGATAAACTTTTTATTTTTGAAAATATTTTCATCCATGCAGCGAAGAAAATATACCCAAATTAACCAAAAACTTTTGAAAAATTTTTTTTCCCTAAAGCGTATCGTTTGGCAAAAACGTTTTTTTTTTAGACGTAAAAAAGATTTTTTGGGACCCAATAGCTCAGCATGCGGTTAGGTGCGTAGTAATACATTAGTAGTGGTGGTTGTCGAAATTTAGAGTGTGCTGTATGTTTTAGAATTTTAAAACAATGAAGGAATTATTTGTAAGAAAATTGTTTTATGATGGATACAAATTTGTTTTACAAAGACCTAGAATACAAGGGTTGTTATCATTACTTCAAGTGCTGAAAAAAAGGCAGGACAATCTAGCAAAAGAAATTTGTCAAAAAAAATGATATTTTAAAGGTCGAAATTAAAAATAAAATATCATAAAGATGTCGTAAATCTTACACAGATTCTCAAAACTATTATCATAATTTGAAATCAAACAGTGGGCGCCGGTCCTTTAAATTTTGTGACACTAAACTTAAATGCGAAAATTTCAAATTAGAAAAATGTGTTTTTTTGCAACAATAGTAAAAAAAAAAAAAAACAAGAGTTAAATAAAAAATCTGTTTAAACAAGTAATTTAAATATTATTATGTACCTGCATAGTATAGTTGGTAACTTTCTATTAGTTTATATTTTGTACTGAAACAAAATAACGAATTTCAATTTTATCCTTATAAATAATGTTTAGGTATTTATTTTTTTACATAGTACTAAATCTTTTAAGGTAGTAGAAAAGCTACCTATCAAAAAATAATAAAGCTGCCAGAAGATTTATTTGCGTTTGATGAACAATATCATAAATTATGTTACAGCCACTACATCTCTGAAAGAAACATAAAATCGCACAAAAATAGGAAAACGGTTTCCGAACCTATCCGAAAATAGTTCGACAATATCTACCTCTTCTGCGAGTATTGGTAGTGATGTTCAGATAGATCTTTTACTTTCTAAAGAAATGTCCAAAGTTTAAACTTTATAGTAGTTATGTAGTACAAGGCTTTATGTCAACCCAAAATTGAATTTCCAACATGTACTTGTGTGAAAGAAGGCCTAAAATGTTGTAAGGAGTGTAAATCTCGTTCCTGCAATAACATTATTAAAGATTTTGAGGCAAAAAAGGATTAAATTTACGAAAAATACTAAGAATGATATAAATAACTACTTACATATTTGGGTCTGGTAAAGAAAATCACCCACGGAATTGGACGATTTTTAAATTTGCAATGTAAAAATATATTTTAAGTATTATTATTTAAGGCAAAAAAATGCGGATGATGTGCTTTTCAACTAAGAAAGAACAATAAAAATTCTAAGAATTGGTCATTATTTGACATTTTATTTCAACTGTTTACGATTTACATGTTGTAATAAATACATGCAAACTCTTTTAAGACCTTTACAGTGTGCTAAACGGAAATATTATTAATTTATAATTAAAAAAACTTTGTCATTACCATTAGGATAAGTTTTATTAAATAAAAAATATTTGAAATTCGAGCCAGTTACAAATATAATTGGGGAAAATAAAAAGCCGCTTTAACTAACCAGCAGTAATCATGATCGACCAGAACGGCGCATTTATAAAAAAAAAATTACAATTTGACGAGGAAAACCTAACCGGAACTAACCAAAACTAGGTAATAGTTTGAAAGTTATTCTTTGTTAGTTCTGGTCAGTTTTATATAAAAAACAACCTTCAATAATAACAAATTATTACAAAAAGTCTGGCAACATTGCTTATTCAAGCAGCATTTAGACATGTCAAAAAACGGCATCGTATCATTTCTTTATATGGAAAAAAAGAGGTTTTATATATTTCTGTTTAAAAAGGACGTTTAACAAAGCCCTAGTTTATATTTTATGTACTATATTTCTTAAATTTAATAAAAAGACATAAAGCATCCGAAATTTTTTTGTTGCTAAAAATGATTCAAAAAAATGAAGTTTTGAATGTATAATCAAAAAATAACGAATCCCGTGGGTGGTTTTGTTTACCAGCAACCAATAAAAAAGCTTAATAAACCTACTAATTAGGTGGGTAATTAATAACAATGATTGATATTTTTTGTATGGATTTAAAAATCTACCCACCTGTTTTGGATATTTAAAATTTTCCTTTTCTAAACAACTTAAGCAGCCCTTAGATCTGCGTTTAAACCTGTTGATAAAACTTTAACTACTACACTCCCATCGGACCGTAAGTAAGATCTTTGCAGTCGGCCGGCTCGCTAAGCCAAGCGCGCAAAAATATGAGTTTCGCCGTTAAAAAAATATCACTGACTCAATACTATAACAGGAATCTTAAAAATTTTTGTTTTAAAACTTTTTTTAAACATTAGCTACAATTTGTACGCAGCATGTATATATAAATTTTCAATAATAAACTTTTTTCTCGATTGACTAAAATTACGCTACTAAAAACAACAATTTTGAGTTTCGTACTATTTTAAAAAATTAACAAACAAAAAATCAGCTTCAAGTGTGACGTTGTTCGAAGCGCTATTGTGTCTACTTTAATCTAAAAAAAAATATTACCTTATAGCATGAATATTATTAGAGATATAGCAGTGGAGATGTTAAAAAACGTGTTTTATTGAAAACTGATTTTTTTGGGTTTTTTCGAAATAAAAAAGTTCTCGACCACTAAAAAATGTCGTAAAAAGCGATTTCGTGTACACGATTACCTTATTAAAGAATCCCACTAAGTCTGGTTTGGTTCTACGCCGGTTTTTTTTTCTCGATAACTAAGCGACTTTCCTTCCAAATTTTACTCCACTACTATATAAAAGTCCCTACTCTTGAATTTCTATCTCCATTATTTATAATTTTAATTTAACGCTGAAAATGGGCCTCCCGTTCGACATTTTTGGTTGCGCGCTCGGCGTCAAAACCGAGTACGTCACACTAATTAAAACATACACCCCCACCTTTTTTTATTCAAATAATAAGTAGATTAAATTAGAATACAAATTATTAGAAAACATTTTTTAAAATATCTAAAAAAAAAATAAAAATCGTTAAAATTTGTTTTCGATGCACTTCAAATAAACAATGATTCGCAAAAAATAACCGGAATATAGTAGAATCGTATTTTGCAATAACAGAGATGTTTATTATCTTTTCGATAAACGTTTTCATAATATTGTGGATTAAGATACATTAAAAATTTAAAATCTAAAACGGTGATATAGTATCTTGAACTAAAAAGTGAAAGATACAAATAAAAGTCATTCTTAACAAGAGTCTTTTCTTAAAAAATTAATAAGATTTGCAATATACAAAAATTTTCCGACAGAGTCAACATATGTTGTTTATTCTTATCTCCCAAGATATTAAATACAGGTTGTCCGAAAAAATGTACAAAATCTCTACAAGTTCATATAAACTATTTTCGTATAGTTTTCTTCGAAGACAATTGGCTTTCAAAGAGCATCTTGCATTTTTTGTTCAAGTTAAGGGGTTACATGGGTTTCACGGTTTCATAAAATCAATTTTTTTATTAATCTTATTAAATTCTACAACATCTCTAGAATATTGTCCTAAATTTTCAAATTGATCTGAGTAATAGTTTAGGAGATACAGCCTTCAGAAGTCGAGCGCTCAAGGCTAGCTCAAGGAAGTTTAAAGGTGTATGGAAACCCAATGTTATGGCCCATTCGATCAAAAAATGTCCAGCCCAGTATGAAAATAAATGTCAGAGTTGGCCCCGCCGATTTTGCGCAATAACGAAATTTCACGAAATAATTTAATGTGTTCCCTACTTACACACTGATAAATCAGTGTGTAGTTAGGCAACACATTGTACTTTTATGAGAGCCGTAATGGTTTAAGGTTGTCTATAATTTTGTGTTTATTGTTTGTTACTTAAATATCGTAACAAAATGATTAGAGGTTGTATGGTGTTGTCTTGCAAATCCAAGGGTAACATACCCGGCATTTTTACTTTAGGTAAGTATTTTTAAGAAAATGAATTTGGTTCCAAACTTTTTTACACTTTTGCCCTTCTTTAACAAAATTGGTTATAATAACGAAACTTCATAAATGTTTGAAATTTATTTTTAAAAATTTGTTTTTATTTATTTACAAAGATTTTTGGTAAAAATACAAAACTCACAAAAATATGGACCATTTAAATAGAAGGTTTTTTCCATATTATATCAGATGATATAAATCCAATATTACACAATAATTTTAAATATTCTATGGTAGTATCTTTAAAATTTACCAAAATTTTTGTGCAAAAAAACAGTAAATGCTTGAATTTGACATTTGTTTATGTCAACTATATAGATAGTAAAAAAGAATTATGGAAGTCCGGCTTAAATACTATTCATTAAAAAAACCCGCGGGGCCAACCCTCTTCCCGCTGCCCGCACGCCTGGACAATTTTGTTCTACAGTATTGGTCAACACCTTTAAACTTTTGGGGCGCTAGCTAAGCGGGGCCGCAGGCAGCCGGCGAAGCTGTTCGTCTATTGTTAGTTCGTCCTTTTTTGTCCTTTTCCCCACTCCCTAAGGGCACCTATTAGGGGATGCGGAGAGCTTTCGAAAACTTTTCCCCAATCACCAACGATTTACGACATCAGCCGAAGTCGAAATTTTTCCATTTTTATTATCACTAAAAACCCCCTCAAACGCGTTTATCTCGAAAAGTTTTCAAAGTGGGTTGGCAAAATTTCTAAAAAAAATCACTCAATCGATCTTCATAAAATTGTACACAGGTCTTCGAGATACAATTCACAAGGACCTGGACGAAGGATTTTTTCTTTTTTTGATTACAACTATTAAAAAAAAATGTTGCGAAATTTTCACCGAAATTGTAATTTTTTTGTAAAAAGTTCTGCCAAAAAGCATATTTTTACTTTTTTTTTCGTCCAAGTACTAGTTTATGGTCTTAACTAAAACACATTTTTTTTTCACTAGATCGCCGAAAACGACGTCACAATGGCAGAGTTTTTAATATTTTTTTACAAAAATTTCAGAACTTCTTTGTCAAATGTGTATCTTTATAACTGTATAGAATTTGAATTAAAAATTTTATTTTTTACATGAAAAATAAATTGTATTCATTTTTACGCAAAACTTTTTTTCCAAATTTTAAAAAATAAAAAAATCTGAAAATATTTTCTCAAATAAAAAACTTTGCTTATTTTATACGGCTTTGTGTTTTCCCTAAAGTAGTTTCCTAATAGTTTAATCTGCTAATTACTCACCAGACATAAATCACGAAAAGAAAGACGACTAATACAATCAACTCGTCAACAGACTGACTTTAACAAATATAAGATAGTGAGTAAACAAAAGTGGGTGACTACAATAATTCCATAATCCAAGAGTATTTCCCGATTTTGATTGAACCTTTTAAATTGCGCACATACACCACAGTGGCGTCGCATATATAAGAAAAAAAGCTTTAGGAGATAATTCAAATAAAACTTACTATATAACTTTTAAAGGATTAACATAATTCTAGAATTGTTGTCGGTTTTTTTTCCGTTTTTACCACTCCTACTATTAAGGAAAAGTTAGCAAACAAAAAGATCATTAAAAAAATATATATCAAATTAAAAAAAAGAAAACGGTAAAATTAAACCTATCGGATATGACGCCAATTTTGATGATTTTTTTTATATACAGGTTTTTTTCTAAAATTTGTTTTTACGGGGCAACCCTAAATTTTTTTTAAGGCTTTTCCCAAGTGGCCCTAAATTTAAAATTTTTTTTTAATATATATAATAAATAATTATTAATAAATATATATATATATATATATATATATATATATATATATATATATATATATATATATATATATATATATATATATATATATATATATATATATACAGGGTGCCACAGGGTTCGAGTGCATGCATGGGGATCTCGGAAACCGTAAGAGATAGAAAATCGGTTAAATTATGGCAAAGTTGCGCATTTAGGTGCCTAACAACATGCCTATTAAAAGTTGTAAAATTCCGAGTACTTCCGGAGATATCCGAAAAAAACCGAAAAAAAAAGCACTTTTTTTTTTTCCACTTTTAAAAGTTGGCAAAAACAGCGTTGAAAGGTACGACGCTTGTTTCGTAGACCATCATCAACTTTATTTTTTAAATACGGACCTGGGTTTTTTTATTTAATTTTTTTGAACCTCTTAACCCAAGTTACAAAAATGTAACACTCAATATTTATTAATCAAATATGGAACGCCCCTATAAGAAATGATGTGCGTTCCTTGTCTTACTCATTGTTTCTTATGAAAAATATGTTTATTTAACAGAAAAATATTAAGTTTATACATTATTGTAATTGGGATTTTAACTGCTTCAAAAAAAGGGAATAAACAATTGAGTGCCGGATTTAAAAATAAAGGATGATGGTCTAACGAAAACGAAACGTCGTACGGAAAATCTCTTTAAAGCTGTTTTGTAGACCTTTAAAAAAGGGCCCCTGAGAAAAGCGTTTTGTTTTTCCATATCTCTTTAAATAACGTCAGAAAAAAAAAATTTAAAAAGAAATCATCAAATTTTTTTTTCCGGATATCTCCGGAAGTACTCGAAATTTTACAACTTACTACTCGGCATGTTATTAGGCACCTAAATGCGCAACTTTGCCATAATTTAACCGACTTCGTATCTCTTATGGTTTCCGAGATCCCCATGGCACTCGAATCTGTGGCACCCTGTATATATATAAAGATATAGTTTTTTTAATGAAGTTTTTAAAAAAAAATAAGGCAATATTCTTAAGAATCGAAAAAATTAAAATACGTAAAAAAACATAGAAATTTGCTTTTTTTAATTTAAAGACCAAATAATATTAGAAATTTCATTTTTTCGATTTTTCATTCCAAAAATTACTAGATTTACTCTTAGGCATCGTTTCGATGGCTTTGCTGCGAGGCAATTGCCAGATTTACTCTTATTAGACCAAACAGAACCTTATTTCTTATGTATTGTTTCTTGCTTCAATGAATATCTAACAGGTCTAAAATTAGTTTCAAAATATATGTTTCCATGTGAGTGTGCATGAAAATTAAGAATTTGTAACATTGAAATTTTTATTATTACAGCTGTTGTTGACAAAACTTAAATTTCCTGTAGCGACGTAAACTTGGCAAAGAAACTCAAACAATAAATATTTGTTGTAATTAAAAAAATCGCTGGCACGCCGCTGAAAAAGTAATTTATTTTCCATGTTTCAGGGTCTGATTTCTGTTTACTTAATATTGCGTTGACCAACGCTACTTCGCAGTTCGTGGGGAAGGTCAGGCCGTAGTCGTGCCGAATGGGTGGAAACTACTTATTTTTCTAGTAGTACCAGTAAATACTTTTTTATAATTAGAAAAACTGCAACCAACTATACTATTATTATTATTAAAAAAACAAGTAAAACTACAACAAATACTACGTTCTAAAATGACCTTAATTTGCTATTTTTCATCCTTAGATGTTTTTTTTTTTATAATAGATAGACATAACATAGTACATCTACAGTAACGGCCATTACATCTTGGGCAAAATTTTTTCCTTTCGTAAAATAGGCGTATGCCACCTTCTACTGAATATACATCTGTGAAAAACCTAATAAAGAAACAGGTGTCCGTTGTCAGTGTCTAAAAATATTTTTTTAATGCCAAACTTAACTTTGGATCAAAAATTATTAATTATTTATTATATTGAGCAGAGAGGTTGGCCAGAAACGGATGTGGCGAAAGAGCTTAACATCCCAAAGAGTACTACTCATTTTGTTAAAAAAAAAAAATAAGCAGGAAACACACTCAAAAACAAGACAATAATTTAGTTAATGTTTTGAGAAACCAACCATTTAAATTTGTAGTAGCAAAAACGAAATAGTTATTTACATTACAAGATGCGAAAGTTTACTTTTTGGTGTGAGGTGGTTTTTTGAGGCTCCCCTCGGGCCATTTAAAACCTCCGAACACTTGAAAGGCCTTTCGCATCGTGTAATGTATTATATTTTTTCTGCTACTGTTCTATGTATCGATAATTTAATAATCATTAACATCATGTTTTAATAGAAATATCAGAGATTTGAAATTTTACCTTTAAAAATTAATCCATGCAACACATTTATTGTTGACATTGTCTGTCATCAGCACTTGTCAGATTTTGAATTATTGTTAATTTAGTATAAATCCATTCCCATTTTAAAATGTTAAATGAATATGAAAATGGCATCCAAAAGGCAGCTGCCCTTTGCGTGTGCCTCAATTCTGCCGACAAATCTAAAGAGAGGACCATCAAACATATAAATCGTTTTCTGAATGGCTTGCTACAAAAAATGTGGGGCGGATTGACGAGAATGTGATGTTGGCGTATTTTCAAGAAAAATCCGAGTCTTTTTACACCACCAACCCTCTGGTCTGTAATATTCCATGCTCAAGTTAAAAATTTTCCCTAAACAAAAATCAAGATATTTGGAGTTCAGAAACTAGTTGCTTTTATTAAAAGGAAAAACGATGGTTATGAGGCAAAAAGTCAAAAATTTTTAAAAAAAAAGAAATCATAAAGTTTTACTTAACGCGCCTGATCAAAGTTACTTAGCAATGAAAGTAATAGCCATTATGGGAGTGGCTGGGGCATGCCGGACAGACGAAATATACAGAATGAAGCTAAGTGATGTAGAAATAAAAATGACGTGGCTATAGTAAAAATAGTGGAGTCTAAAAATAAAGTTAAAGAAACTTTTAGTAACCAACGATGAAGGCTCAGTTCCTTTTGTCAGATTTCTACAGGAATATATTAAGCTGAGACCAAGGAATGCTCTAGATGAGCGTTTATTGTATCGTTAAGAAAGAGGTAAATGTGTTAATCAAGAATTGGAAAGCACACTATTTCAAATGTACCTAAAGAAATTAAGTTTTTTAAGCTTGAAGACATCAGTAGATACACTGGCCATTCTTTTTGAAGAACGTCAACTACGTTCCTTGCCAATGCTTCGGATGTCGATATTTTGGACTTAAAAAGGCATGGAGGTGGAAGCTTTCTTCTGTTGCGGAGGGATATATTGTTTAATCCTATAGAAATAAGTGGAAATTTCAAAGAAGATTTTACACGAAATTCCCACCAAATTTCCCTTTAAAGAAGTAACAGTGAAAAATATGAATATTAAGTAGTTAAAGGTGATAACGATACCCCAACAACAAATTTAAAAACTGTTAATTCAAGTATTATTCCTCCAATTTTTTTTTTGCTCAAATTGCACAATTACTTGAAAAGTTAATACCTAACCTAGTTTTTTAAAATATTTTGTCATAAATTAGTTTCTTTTTATAAATAAATCCTAATATTTCCCACAAGCATATTTTCTTTTTTTTACTCGTACTTTTTTGTCCAGGCGCTGAAAATATTCTAAAAATCAAGTGGATACCTCAAACCAAATAATTTTGGCATTATTTTATTACGTAATGGATTTTGATGTCCAAGTTCGACGTGACCAAATATCTGCAAATTCTACAACTATCTAGTTCTCTCTAAAATAATTATATTTTGTTTTATACACAAGAGACTTAAGACTTGGAAGTTTAGAGGAAAAGAAAAAAAACCCTCCCGAAAAAAGAATATTGGCCAATTCCACTGAGCAGAAGCCGTAAAAATACCATAAAAAACAGGTTCTTTTTTGTAAGAGTGGGGTTATTAATAAGGCGGCTATTCCTCAAATATGGGAACAACATTTTCTGGCTTGGGATACATCAAGGAAGTTTAAAGGTGTATGGAAGCCCAATGCTATGGCCCATTCGATCAAAAAATGTCCAGCCCAGTATGAAAATAACTGTCAGAGTTGGCCCCGCCGATTTTGCGCAATAACGAAATTCCACGAAATAATTTAATGTGTTGCCTACTTACACACTGATAAATCAGTGTGTAGTTAGGCAACACATTATACTTTTATGAGAGCCGTATTAGTTTCGATTGTTTTGCTTTGTGTGATTATATTTTGTGGTTGTAGAAGTTTTTTTGGATTGATAAAAACCTTCTTATTTTAGTGATTAGTGTTTATTAAATTGTGACTATAATTTTGTGTTTATTGTTTGTTAATTATAATATCGTAACAAAATGATTAGAGGTTGTATGGTTTTGTCTTGCAAATCCAAGGGTAACATACCCGGCATTTTTTACTTTAGGTAAGTATTTTTTTATATTTAAATTAGGTGCTTCTTATGAGACGTAACGTTAGGTAACCGAAAAAATAATAATATATCAATTATGAATAATAAAATAATGAAAATTTCATAGGAAATAGCAGTGAGAAAAGTAAGGCAATCTTAACTATCTTTTATATAATTTCCACAATGTTTGTGTATTTCTGTGGATTATTAAAAAGAAATAAGGTTTACATTTAGGTTCTTTTATTTCATTTAATAATTTAGTACATTCTTTTAACGGATCAAAATTATTAATTACTGGGCAGACCAGGCAAATTTTAATATATACAGGTCCCTCTAATTGAATGAAAGAAAGTACAATTTTATGCTAAAGTCCCTTTTTGCTTTTTCTGTATTTTTTTAAGAAAAAATTAGATTTTCGGTTTTTTAAACTTACATTATCAACTTTTTAAGCTCGACATACTGTAGACACATAATATTTAACGGATACTGTTACAATGGATACCTAGGTACCAAAGGTTACTAAACATTTTTAACCATTGTTATTCTGTCTCATGAATGTTTGTTATTAGTAAAAAGTATATGCCTAAAAAGCAGTTATAAAATTTTCACTTTTTAATGTACAACCAGAATCTTAGGATTAGATTAAACTCATTTACACTATCTTGCCCTTCTTTTATCACAAAATTGGTGATAAGTACATGAAACTCTCATACAATGTTTGAAATTTATTTTAAAAAATCTTGTTTTTATTTATTTACAAAGATTTTTGGTAAAGATACAAAACTCACAAAAATATCGAGCATTTAAATAGAAAGCTTCTTTTCATATTATATCAGATGATATAAAATCCAATATTACACAATAATTTTAAATATTCTATGGTAGTATTGTTTAATAACCAACAATTTTGTGCAAAAAATGAAAAAAACAGTGAATGCTTAAATTTGACATTTGATGATGTCAACTTTATAGATAGTAACAAAGAATTATGGAAGTCCGGCTCTGACCTACTATTCATTGCGCAAACGCCGCGGGGCCAACCCCCCTATTCCCGCTGCCCTGCACGCCTGGACAATTTTGTTCTACATTATTAGGGCTTCCATACACCTTTAAACTTCCTTGGGATACATACATACACAGATTACACAAATGGTAAAAAAAATACTTTCCGATTCGAAAGAGGAATCTGGGCTTTTTCAAAGCTGTTATCATGCTAATTATCTTGAAAATTGCGACAACGCCAATTTTGACCAATTTTAGTATATGAGGGTTTTTTGGAGCGCTAATCACGAATCTAAAAGAATTGATTTTTAGTCGAAAACGTTTTGTTTTGAAGATATCCATCATCAAACTTGAAAATCGAACTAACCCCACATTCACTATATTTCTCCTTTTTTTGCACACAATGCTTGGTTTTAACATTAAATTGGCACACAATATTTTATCAACACCTTTTAATAACGTGTTTAAATCTTTATTTTACACCTTTTTTTCATTAAATTGCGAAATTTCACTTTCAAACACGCCGGCCATGTTTGCTGAAAAAATCCGTCGTGTATACATGGTTGCGGCGTTTAAAAGTAAAGCTTTGCTAATAAATGAAAAAAGGCAGAAGTTTATAAATAATTGTTTTTCAATTTAGAGCAAAAATTAAGAATTGTGAGCAAGTAGAAGAAGGAATAATGAAAATGAGGTTGTTTGGTTTTCATGTTTGATGATTGATATTTTGAAAACAAAACGTTTTTGTGTAAAGATTCTTTTAGATTGGTGATCAGTGCCCCAAAAAACCCCAGTACACCAAAACTGGTCAAAATCGGCGTTGGCGCAACTTTCAAAAAACAACATTTTTACTTTGTGCAGATTTTTTTCTTTAAATACCATATTGTTTAATTCCTTTAAATAAAGCAAAATAAAAAAAATATTTTGCAAAAATATTGTCGATTGTAGTAAGAAAGTTTATATTATGTACATGTAAAAACAACCAATCAAATATAATAAAAATATCATTTTAATAAATTTACCACACACAGTAACACAAACCAAAAAAAATATTTTTTCACAAAGATTTTTTCTACATTTTCCCCGTGCCTAGAATGCATTTTTGACGATCTGACCCCAATAGTCAAGTTGGCGTTGCAAGCTGCATAGAAACAAAAGAACCGGTAATGACACCGGCCTACTAGATTCTAACTTTATGCGCCGTGGAAAGCGAGAAATGCTCTACGGATGCATTTACGGTGAGAAAAATGTCAAAAACTAATAAATTATGCGATAACAAATATTAATTAATTTACGAAAAAGCTGGAAAAGTGATTTAAAAAAGGTTTTCGCTTACCGTTTCCCCGATGTAAGTGCGTAGTTTAAACAGCGCTGACACGCAGTGGATGCAGAGAGACGGAGCGACGGCGAAACGCGAAAAGCGACGTTGCCAAACTTAGTCGAACACTTCCATTAAATTTACTAATTCCTTATAGGAAGTAGTGACTGGGTTTATATAGGGTGACCGAGAAATGTGGTATATGTATACAGGGTGTCCAGGAACGTGGGAAATCTCCCAGATATAAAAAAACACAAGAAAAGAATACTTTTTCGTGCAGGCCTCCTCTTCGGAGATTCTGGCTCCGGGAGAACTCCAATCAATCAATTAGTTGTCGATTGCTCACAGGTGCAGGGATGGACTAGCTGGACACACATTACCCCCTTTATTTACGCACTGCATTACAAGAACTTTGGACATAGCTTTTTACAAATCTTTAAATATTAATAAAAAATTAAGCACTTTATGTCGCTAACCCTAACAGTTTTCGAAAAAACGAGAGGGAAAAATTAGTGAAGATTTTTTTTTCACTTTCGCTCGCTTGTTCGCACTGCCGAGCGGCAAGGCTGCCTCTAGCAGGTATCTGCTTGAAGGATGAAATATCTGCAAAGAAGAAATTTCCCGTCAATAATAGAAAATCTCTTTAAACCCGACTCCGTTGTTTTCGTATAATCAATTTCCCGGGAATTAGTTCGGAAAATAAATAAAAAGATCGGGGTCCTTGCTAGGATTTGTTTTCTTTTAATCCAATGAAAATATACATAAGTTTATCTCTGTCATTGCTTTACTTATTTTTTTCATTTTTCTAAACTTTTGAAGTGATCCTTACCTGCAAATCTTTGTTAACTTATTTGTTTATTTTTCAAGTTATATTTTAATTATTTAAATTACATGTAATTACCTATACCTAAAAGGCCAAAATTTCGTCGGGTGACTCTTTAATCCCGGGCCCACCAACCGACGAAGCGGCTGAATAAAAATCTAAACAGTAAATGATTTTTAAGCCTATGATATACTTTCCGCTCAAATAACAGTGAACCGGCCCAAAAAGTTTTATCGCCACGTTGTCATAATTCGCGAAAATAAGTTACCAGCCAGCAATCGCACTTAAAAAGCACGCCAATATGTATTGAAATCATTGTTATCGAGAAGGCAATAAAAGTGGCAACACACATTCCTTAGTTTACAACTTGAACAGACATGAAAATAAGGTATCGAGGGGGTTTTTTGTGTGTTCGATGATTTTATTTAGTTATTATTGATTATGGACATATTTTGTAAGTTTAAATTTTAATTGCTATACAGGGTATTTTCTAAATATTATAAATTTCTAATAATTGTAGTATATAGATATTGTTTTGTGCCAATTTTATAAGAGTTTATCTTATTTAGTGTATATAATTGTATAAAAAGATTTAGTGTTGTTAAGTGCTTTTAATTCTGTAAACTATGAATATTAACCAACCTTTAACTAGTTATCCGAATCCAGAACTAACCACTTTGGATGCTGCAGAGATATGTGCAACTTTAACAAAAGTTTTTTCGCGTACGCTATTCGGAGTTTTAAAAGGCAAAAATCAATATTAGTAATTATTCGGATACTGGAAAATACGATTTTTTCGCTATTTCTTGCACACTTTTACTTTTGATTGTTAAACATGAATCAGAAGCTTTTTTTGGCTGCCTTTTATAGTTTTAAAAATAATAATAATTTAATTGTTTAATTCCATTTTACGACATATTCCTTTAAATTCTGTCATTTGCACGAAAACATATTTAAAAAAATCATACTATGTTAATATTAAAAAAAAAACACTTAAAAAGTAAGGAAAAAACCTCAATTTTCAATTAAAAGTAGGTAAAACGCACGTCCGAATTCAACTCGAAATTCTAAAAAAGTTGACCTGTTACCAGGCTGTAATAGTTTTTCTTTTGACATTTTTATAAGGTAAAATTGCAAGATCGGTGGTGAATTGGCAAGTCGGTGTAACTTGGATTGTCTATCGTTCTTCTTTTACATCTTTTTTAATTTATGTTAAGACTAAAAAGACTTAAGTAAAAAAAAAGTTTTTTTTGGAAAAACGTTGAAAAATCGCCAAAAAACTCAAATTTGTGTTCTATGACCTCAAAATAGGAGGTGTGAAAATTAAGCAAAAAATTACATTTTTCATTAATCCGAATAATACCAAAAAATATAGGCTTGTTACTAATTTAAAGGGTTGATGAAAATGTGAGAAAATAACTTTTGCTTGTAAAAAATATTTTCATGTTTTGACGAAATTTTATCATTTATTTTCTAAAATGCATACGCCACTGGAATTGATTCCCCTGACCCCACACAACCCGGGGCACTCTAAAAGCAAGCGATGCGTCATTGACAGAAATTTTGGACTTGAAGTATAGAGTGTTGTGGTTAGTTTATCTTTAAATAAATATATTAATTATTAAGTTTGGGGTTTGTGGTCTGTGGTTTGAAGATTATATAATAGCCCCAATTTTTATGCCTTTTGTAGAAGAGCACAACTTTGAGAAAACAAAAAAAACTTATCTTACAATCCATCAATGTTTTAAATGTATTTTTACCGAAAATTTGTGTACATATCTTTAAATATATTTGGACATTGCACTTTAAAATAAAGCATTTATAATTTTTGCGTTTATTCTTCTTCAAAATTTCCTAACATTTCTTTAAAATATTTTAGGATTTTTCAACCAAGTTTCTATTTTAAAAAATAATCTGAATACCTTTTTGAATTTTCCTTAAAAATGTACCAATAATTTGCCTGTATATTTTTCTACCAAATTTTACATTTCTTAATAAAATTTCCAAAAACTATTTGAAGCCCTATAATTACATTGCGCCAAAAAAGTATCACATCATCTCTATTTTTTACATAAGGCTTATTGTAAGTGTAAACATGTCCTAGTGTAAATCTTAATATCTCCTCTAAAAAAGGAGCTATCAACATGAACAAAAACTTCAAACGTTAAAAAAGAGCAAGGCTTTAAGGTTTTCATAATAAAAAAAATCTGTTAATATCGGTAAATCTTTCCATAGATAGTGCATTTTTCCACAAAGCAACCTATGTTTTCATGTTGAATAATATACTATATTTCTGTTACCAAAATTTAACGAGCCACTTAGAAAAAATGATAAAGAGTACCAATTAGTGATGGTAAGAAAGAATATTTCTTGTCTATTTCTATCCCGATTGAATTACAGAGTTCGCCTGCTGATCGATCTTATAAACACAAACGTAATCAGTGTTTCTATCACTTGTCAACGCGTCAAATGAAAGCCTATTTTTAGTTATGTTGTGTTAGCCGTTTTATTTTGAATTATAATCTTTTCTTTTGGATTTAAAACTTGTACTACTACTGATGAAATTTTACAAACTCCGGCAACCTCGCGAAGAAATCATGTTTACCGCGAGGAGCAGTCGACAACAGCGCTGGTGCCACATCGCCTCAAATAAATTGCGTTTCAATAAATTTGCGAACTGCGTATTGCTGGCGGGAGCGAAGCCCATCGCTTTTATTATAGTAAAAATAGATTTAGATAAATAAAAAGTAAACATATTACACATCGCGGTTTACGAAAATGATAAAGAAAATAAACAACAATAGGTAACTAAACAAAACAGTTTGTTATAAAATACATAAAAATTGTCAATTTCAAGCTTTTCACTTTAAATCTCTCTATTGCTTGAATTAGGTATTAAAGTTTTTTTTGTTTAATACAGGGGATAAAAAAAGCATTATTTGAGAAAAACAAACTATGTTTAATTTTATTATATGCCTAATAGATGCATTCCATTTGGATTTCTATATCATTTACTATACTTTTGGGAACTTTAAATTACAAATTCCAAAAGCATCACCCTAAAAATTGTAAAATATTTATAAATATTTGTTAAAATATACAATTTCCTATGTAATATAGTAAACGATAAACAAAAAAACTAGAATGTGATTTTTTATTACAATTTTACCCAATAAGTTCGCGTCTAATTGCAATTACATTTTTCTATATTTTAAACCATATGGCAACGCTGTACGGCCGAATATTGCGCACTTCCACGACTGGGCCATGTAGAGTTTTGCCAATGCGTTTTTATGAAAAATACGGTATTTTGCAAGTAACTAATATATGATGTAAACCAAGGGGGGGCTGGTCCATGAGGGAGAAAGGCTGTAGTCTTTCCAGAAAACTATAATTAACCAATAAATCAAAAATGATATTTTGTATTATATTAATCAATCCAAACAATTATTAAAAATCTTAATTTTAACTTAATTTTCCGTTGCCAAAGACACCCAGTCTAATTCCTACCAACTATTCCTTTTTAATGTTTCTTTAACCCTAAAGTGTTTAGACTGTAAAACCCACCTCCAAAGGTTTTTCCTTTCCGCCAAACATAAAATCTCCAAGTCTCAAGTCCCGTGTATAACTAAACGGTAAAAAGCTCTTTCAAGTAGCAAATAGTAAACATAACCTATAAAATTTCAATCTTTTACCGGTGATTCGTAAATTTGTGTTCTAGTGTTATTTATAAAAAGAAGAATGAACAAACTGTTATAAAAGAAAACTACAATATTGTAGTCGAGCTCAGAAATATGAACTATACTTCAAGTCCAAAATTTCTGTCAATGACGCATCGCTCGCTTTTAGAGTGCCCCGGGTTGTGTGGGGTCAGGAAATCAATTCCAGTGGCGTAGCTTTTGAAAATAAATTAAAATTTGTCAAAAAGAAAATATTTTTAATGAAAAGTTATTTTCTCCATTTTCATCAACCCTTTAAATTAGTAACAAGCCTATATTATTTTTGGTAATTCGTTAATGAAAAATGTAATTTTTTTGCTTAATTTTGCCACCTCCTATTTTAGGTCATAGAACACAAATTTGAGTTTTTTTTTTTGGGGATTTTTCAACGTTTTTCCAAAAAAAAAATTTTTTTTAATTTTACTTCCCTGATTTTAATTTGCTACAGAAAAAAAATTTTAAAAAAATTTTAGTCTTAAATAATTTAAAAAGATGTAAAAAACGAACGATAGACAATCAAGTTACACCACTTTTGCAATTCCCACCGATCTTCCCAAATTTTAATATTAAATACGATATTCCACGCATTGCTTCATCAAAAATATCTACTATATAAGAACACGAAAGCTCTGAGAAACATCAGCTTGTAGAACCAATAACTATTTTGGGTCTTTCGTGTTCCATATTTGTTTCCATATCGAATATTTTTTTGATCAAACATTGGGCGAGCGAACAAGGTTCGCTTACCTTATAAAAATGTCATAAAAAAACTATTACAACCTGGTAACGGGTCAATATTTTTAAATTTCGGTTGAAATTCGGACGTAAACGTTTTACCTACTTTTATTGAAAATTAAGGTTTTTTCCCCCTTTCTTTTTAAGTGTTTTTTTTCTAATATTAACATAGTATGAGTTTTTTAAATATGTTTTCGTGCAAATGACAAATTTAAAGAATATTCGTAAAATGGAATTAAACAATTCAATTATTATTTTTTTTAAATAATATAAGAGGCAGCCAAAAAAAAGCTTCTGATTCATGTTTAACAATCGAAAAGTAAAAAGTGTGCAAAAAAATAGCGAAAAAATCGTATTTTCCAGTATCCGAATAATTACTAATATTGATTTTTTTGCCTTTTAAAACTCAATACCGACGAAAAAACTTTTTTTTAAAGTTGACATTTCTGCAGCATCCAAAGTGGTTAGTTCTGGATTTCGTTCCCCAATCCCCGGTAAATAAACATTTTTAACCATTATTCGTTCTTTTTTAAAGTTAACTGAGTTTTTTTTTTAGGCGGATAACTAGTTAAAGGTTGGTTAATATTCATGTTTACAAATTAAAAACATTTAAAAACCCAAAAACTTTTTATACAATTATATACACTAAAAAGATAAACTATTTAAAAATTGGGCCCAAAAAAAATTTTAAACTAAAATTATTAGAAATTTATAATATTTAGAAAATCCCTGTATAGCAATTAAAATTTTAAATTACAAAATCTGTCCATAATCATATCAGTCGATACGCATTTTAAGTCTTTAAATTGTAAACTAAGGAATGTTGTTGCCACTTTTATTGTCTTCTCGATAACAATGATTTCAATACTTATTGGCGTGCTATTTTAAGTGCGATCGCTGGCTGGTGATTTTTTTTTGCGAATTATGACCGTGGCGATAAAATTTTTGGCCGGTTCATGTTATTTGAGAGGAAAAGTATATCATAGGCTTAAAAATATTTATTAGTGTTAGTTTTTTTTAAACCGTTTTGTCGTTGGGTGGCCCGGTTTTAAAATAGTCACTGACAGAAATTTTGGACAGGTTATGGGGTGAAAGTCGTAAAAATATCAAGGGGAAAACCCTTTTTAATGAAGAGAACCCAAAAAAAAGGGAATAATATTCTTTAAAAAATACGGGGGAAAAAAATCTGGAAGCTATGGCGAAATAATGAATGTATAACTTTTTATACATTATTACTTCTAATATGTATCACTTGATGTATAAAAAAATTAAAAAAAAAATTTAAGGTAAAGGGAAAAAAGTCAATTTTTAGCAAATTGGGTTACTGACCTTTTGGAAAAAAAAAAGAAAAAAAAAAAACCCGAATAAAAATTTTTTAGGATTTTTTATAAAAAAATAACCCTTTTTAAAAATTTTTTCCCCCCTTTTGGAAAATTTCGGAAATTTTTAATTCCCCCCTCAAAAAATAATAGTTTTTTTTTTTTGGTGAAAATTTTTTTTTAACTGGGCTTCTGGGGTTGAAAATAAAAAAAATTTTAAAAAAATTTTTTTTTTTTTCTAAGACATTTTTTTTAATTTAATTTCTTTTTTTAAAATTTTTTTCCCCTTTTCCAAAAAAATTGCTAATTTGTAAAACCCCCCCTTTCCCCCCCTTTAGTTTGGGAAATTTGCATCCCCCTTCCCGAAATTTTTATGGCGGTCCACAAAAAGGTTTTTCCCCCCCCTTTTTTCATTTTTAAAATTTTTAAAAAATTTTTTATTTTCTTAAAAAATTTTAAAAAAAAAAAACATTTAATTTTTTTAAAATTCTATAAAAAAAAAATTTTTTTCCCCCTTTTAATTAAGGGGAATTTGGGGGAAAAATTTTTCCTAAAAAAAAAATAAAAAAAAAACGTTTTTTTTATAAAAATTTTTTTCCCCTTAACCCGAAGATTTTTTGGAAATTATT
>JAHBCN010005182.1:0-57404 GCA_019359885.1 Listronotus oregonensis
TAGCTTAGTTAAAAATTAACTTTAAGTTAAATTTTTAATGGGAATAAACTCTTTAAAGTATATACTTTTTAAAAATTTTTCAATAAATATTTAATACCCTAAAAAAATTATTTAGTTTGACGTACTCGGTTTTGGCGCCGAGCGCGCAACCAAAAATGTCGCACGGAAGCCTATTTTCAGAATTAAATTAAAATTATAAATAATGGAGATAGATCTCCGGGAGTTGGGACTTTAAATCGGAAATTTCCTTCTCTTTAAAGATCTTTTTTTGCAATTTTCGCTATCTCTTATCATTTTTATGTTATCATCAAAAATTAAAATGGCTTTCTTTATTTCGTTTTTTGTTAATAACAACTGCAATTTTTATTGGCAGAAAAACTCCTTAAAACGACTTTCTCAGATTTGCATTCCGCGTCTAATGAGCCATAGCTCATATTTTTCGAAGCCTTTTAACTATTTTTCGCAGGAAACACACTTTCCGACTAGACCAATTTTTTTGACTGGTTATTTGGTTCCTCACAATGGTCGGTGTACGAAACGAGAAGCATAAAGTTAGATAAATAATTTAGTGTACGAAATGAGAATATTTCAGGTAAATTTCTGAAGTGTACGAAACAAGAAACCGCCGATTGATTTTGATGGTATAAATACCCTTCACATTTATGTTTCATATTAAATGGTCACTAAACCGATTTATCTTAAATTGGAATAAAGGGAGGCGATGAATTTTCTGTTAAAATAAATTTTTGAAGCAAAAAAACTAATACTGGAACTCGGCAGACCTTGTGTCGTCACAAGCTCTGTTTGATCTGACGTCAAATTTAAAGGGTCATATGCGAACTTTAAATTGTAATTACGTCGAATATAATTTTTTTTTGAGAATTGAATTTAATATTTAGGAGATGGTTTTTTATTAGGCCAAGAAAAAGATTTAATGTGTTTTTAGATCAAAATAAATTTTATGTGAGAGGCCCATTGCGGGGTCGGTAATGTCAGTCCAGTCTAAGACCATAAACTTAATTAAATCAAATAGTTTCTACATTCGTCAAATTGTTTTAATAAAATTTTAATTAATTTTAGAATTTTATGTTTTAAATACATCAGTAATTAAAAACACAAAGCTACCTGTAATGTAAGAAAAAACATGTTTTAAAATATTTAAAACTTACGGTAAGTAAATTATTTTTCATAAATAAGCATTACTAATAAAAAAACACATATGTCCATCACTAATATTTTATCTTTTTAAATAGAAAAGCTAATGTATTCTATTCCGTTCTTTTTTTTACTTAACTTCCAGGTTATGTAATGCTAATCCATACATATCAAATAAATTCAAGGAATAGTTTTACTTAGATTTATTAAAAGTATTAAATTCAAATTAATGTATTATTATCAAAAATCTTATAAAAAGTTTTGTGAAAGTTTTGGAAATAACTTAAAACGCCATAAATTTCACTGGAATTCTTGTATGTGTAGAACGCCTCTATAATACAAGGTTTAATTAAGAAAAAAAATGTTTTGAAATTTTTAAAACGAGATATGTTTATGAAAAATTGTTTTTTAGAAAAAGGGTTCTCTCTTTATCATTTTACATAATTGAAAACAAAATAATTTAAATTAAGGTAGTTCCCGTAGATGTTTTAAGTTTTTGTCGCTGAACATAAGATAAAAATTAATTTCAAATTTATACAACTTCATGTATTTATTTTTAAACCAATAAAAACAAATAATGATTTAATTAAAATGAAAAAAAAACACCCATATATTATCACATAAGAACTGGCATAAACTAAATGCCAACATTAAGAAAAAATGTATAGTAGTCAATTAAAGAGGTAGATAGACAGTAGGTTTAAGCAAAGAAATAACAATAATAACAGACTAAGCACAATTTGTTGCAACAATTTCAATTTTTTTTCTTACAAAAAATGATGATTTACTAATCATAGGTCTTTACAAAAGTAAAACTGTATTGCTCCCAAAACGCGAAGTAAAAAAGCATTCAGAGACCAAATTGTACGATCGCAATTTATTATTGCTATACCTAAAAAACCACAGCAGATAATTCACACGTTTAAAATAATTTGATTTTTATTATAGACCTAGAACACATTTAGTTTAATGATGTTTAAATCTCAAAATTATTATTAAAAAAAATCTTGCGGTGCGCGTTTTTATCAGAGTCATTATTTATTCAGGCAAAAAAAGATAGTTAGGTTCGTGAGAAATTGAATTTCTTGCTGCAACTTTTCTATCTGCACGATCGCACTTTTTGATTTTTTTCTTTCACGACAGGCGCCATTTTTCTTGCAGCTGCCCGACTATTTTGTTTAATATTTTATTGATTCAGGTACAAAATATTGCAGAATAAATTTAAACTTGTAAATATTTTTAAAAAATGCTTCAAGAAAAATTGCTCGCAAGAAAACTGTAAAAATACCTTTAACAAAACAACACATAGAGAGGGTTTGGATACATTAAAATTACCCTTGGTCTAACAGAGAACAACAATTATTATTTATCAATCAACATACAGCATACTGTCTCCTAAAACTTTAAAATATGTTAGGAGAATATGTAAAAATAATTATATATTTATTTTTAACGTCTAAGTCATTTGCTATATTAGGGAGATAAATATTAAATTGTCCTCCTATTACTTTAAGAGTTTTTATATCTTGTAAACAGTCAAATCCAAAAATGTATAAAAATATAGACACTTTTATTTACATTAAAACTATTTGACAACAATATAAACCAATTAATTAGAATATTGTGTTCTCGATATAGATATTTGCCAACACTGGTTTAGCACTGGCAACAGCGCCTTGATAATATAACTTTTTAAAACAGATCGATTTGAAGCGTCGTTTAATGCGTGAAGGTACACTAATATCACCGTCTAAAGATATTCTAACTGGAATATCTTTAGACTATGCCAATGTGTTTTTTTTAAAGAAGCATAACGCTAACAATACGAAGTTTCAACTATATGCTATTTTTTAAATCAAAAACGGTTTACTTGTTCACAGCAACAATAGGACAAATCCCAGAATTAAAAAAAAGTTTGTTTTTATATGTAAATATAGATAGATATAGAAAAAGCAGTAATAAATATTTTTGTTTATACATATACAGGTTGCATTATGACTTTTTGATGATTAAATTCGTAGACATCCATTGCACAGTAAATCGAGCCGTAAAAATTATTGTTCGAGAAATTATTGAATTTAGATACCGTTTTTTAAAATTTTACCGTAACAAAAGATAACTATTTTCTTTTTGTTTTACGAAAGTTAAGCTATGGCCAAAAACCAATCTTTTTTTGAAACATTATTATCTACTTCTTAGCAATGTTTTAAGAAGTGGTCTTTACAAAAAAACTAAAAAGAAAATTAATATTTTAAATAAATAATTTAAGAATCATATTGGGTTCAAGACTTTTTTCATATTCTTTTACAACTAGCTTCAGTGTTAGAGTGGATACCTACAAACCACTGAATAAAATGGCCCGATTTTAGTGACACTAAAAAGTTTAACTTTACATAATTGTTAGATAAAAACTATTTTGTTTACAGATATAGTAACTCCTTCGTATGAATATTTGTTTTTGTTATGTCTATTTGTTTTTTTATTATTACATTTTACTGTACTTTACTTAAAGACTTCTAAACACTTATAGACACTATAACTTTATATCAATCCCTTTGTAGCAGCTCATGCAAAGCTGCAATATATGTCTGCGCCATCTGTAACGTCTCAAACTTACTCAACTTTCGATCGTTCCCTAAACTAGGCACCACGTCTCTCAATCTATCAAAAGCATCGTTTAGACTGTTCATTCTTCTTCTCTCCCTAGCGTTAGCCGCCAGTCTTCTTTTTTTCATAACCTCAACCCCTACCGAAGCTGTTGCTTGCTTCTTCCCACTTTCTCTTGTATACTTTGAGTCGTAGCTTACTTTATAGTAGTCTTGTTGTTGAGTTTTATAGGAGGAGGACGAGCCACGTTGAGAATTGTACTTGTATGAATCGTATTTATTGTAGATGTTGTTGTTTTCACCGTAGAACTCATGGCTTCCCCAACTTTGCGGGGTTTTGGAGTAGTAATTTGGGGTGTAAGGTTGCGAAGACATTCCAGG
The DNA here is from genome assembly GCA_019359885.1 of Listronotus oregonensis. Classification (NCBI taxonomy): domain Eukaryota; kingdom Metazoa; phylum Arthropoda; class Insecta; order Coleoptera; family Curculionidae; genus Listronotus; species Listronotus oregonensis. The sequence continues at coordinate 4,143 of JAHBCN010005182.1, forward strand.
ATCGGAGGCGGTGGAGCGCGGGCTGGTCAACGCGTAATGACTTTCTGGGGATGATATTCGAGGAGACGGACATCTGTAACAAGGAGAATATTCTTTGCTTTTCGAGGATAAAATAATTTTTCTCCATTATATAATTTACTTAACTTTGGAAGATAAAAAAACATGCTCTTAATGAGTACCCAAATTCCCAAATAATTACCAAAAACAAGCAAGAGTTAAATGATCGTAGTCCATCTTTCTTGGGATAGATAGAAAGGTATGCCTATTTTTTAAACATCATCATGAATAATACCTGGCAATATTTTTTTTTTCTTAGAGGCGTATCCACAGTCGATAGAATAAAAAAGAATACACATTAATTTAAAGTTGAAGATGTTTAAGTATCCTCTTTATTTGCCAGATCTAGCTACCTTGGATTTTTTTTACATTGCTCAAAATTTATTTATTAAAACAGTAATAATACCTTAGAAAAAGTGGCTTGCAAAGCAAAAAGATTTTTTTTAATGGATAGAAATTATAGGAGTAAGTAAGTAAATAGAGATAGTAAATAGAGTAAAGTAATAAGAGCTGCAATACTTTAAAAGGGAGTATATTGAATTATACATTATTTTTATCAACATCTTCTTTCTTTTTCTATAGTTTAGGTTTTATATTTTTTATTATGCACTAACTTTATTTCACTTTATTTACTAAAAACAAGCGGATAATTGTAATTGTAAAATTTTAATTAAAATTTATATTAACATATTTATGGGGAAAAAAATGGTAGAAATCAAAAATTAATTATCCTAAGTAAAATATCTGTGAATGTACGTGAAACTGTTTAAGAAATAGGTAACATTCCCAATTTAAATAACAGGCATGCTATTTATATGACTATTTCACTAGAGTGTATTACACCGGCAATAAAATCGGTATCCAGCTGAAAATATTGCTACCTGGACAAAACCAACAACATGGTATTTCAGCGACAATTTTTTGACATTGTCAAACTGATATTTTTCATTCATAATTTTTGAATTATCGGCAAAAAATGAGTTCAAACAATGAAAACAGATTTGGAAGTAATTCATTTACTGAGATCGAAAAAGCAATTCATAACACGATCCCTTATAACACGGCGAAATCGAAAAAATCTGCTTGGGAACAATTTTCCCAATTTCTTGAGGAAAGAAATTACAATTTGGAAAAAAATACTTCGCCAGAAGATTTGGCGAAAATTTTAGAAGATTATGGGTATAACACGAAGAAAAGAAATGGAGAGGACTACAAAGAGTCTAGTATAAAATCCTTGTGGAATACAGTGGCACAGATGGTGCAAGAAAAATATTTCAAAGAGTTTGGCAAAAAAGTGGATCCATTTCAGGACATAATATTTAAATCAGCTCGATTGGCACGAGATGCAAAGCGTCGGCAATTTCAGGCAAGGCCTGAAAAAAGGAAAGTGAGTTCAAAAGCATTTACCACTACAGATCTTTTGGAAATGGTCAAATGTTACGACGAGGACAATCCAGACGGATTACAAAAAATATTTTTCCACATTTGTTCCTTTGAACTTGCCTGGCATGGCAACGAAGCCGTTAATTCTAAAATTCAGTATTTTCAAAAAGAACTGGACCTAAGGTAGGTAACTAAATAATTGTTATATTTATTTGTTTGCTTAAAGAGTATTTTAGGCAACTTCTTGAAGGGTTGAATATAATCCCATATTTTCGAAAACTTCCCAAGAGGCTCAAAGTTTGACAAATAGTAAATGGCTAGTAAGAAACAGAACCAATGAAAACCTGTGTCCAGTCAGATTATATTTGAAATTAATGGAAAAAAGAGCAACTAATCATCACTTGATCACAGAGCGATTGTTTTTAACTATACATCCCAACTGGAAAAAAAGGAGTATGGTACAAAAACATGCCTTTGGGCTTAAATACCTTATCAAAGTGGACAAAACAATCTGCTGAAAAAATTGGCTTAGATACAAAAAAATTTAAAATTACCAATCATTCCCATCGATCTTTTGCAATCTCTACTTTAACAAAAAATGGAGTTGGTGATCAAGAAGCTATTAAGCTCACAGGACATTCTAGTACCAACTCTTTAAAACCATATCTTCAGCTGAATCCAGAGCACCACCTAAATTTAATTAACAATTTGCGACAAAATAAGGAAAATGAAGCTTCGGCCTCTACGAGTACTCAGGTCCAGGTACAAACTCAATCTGCTGTGGTTGAAAAAACAGCGCTCAAACTAATAATTATTATAATTGCACATTTTATATAAATAATTAGGTAGTTTTTAGTTTACTTGTTTTCATGGCAATTTTTTTTAAATAAAATAATTCTGTGTTCTGTTTACTTTCAAAATCTCCTTACGTGAAATAGTCATGACGAATACCACTCGAAAAAAAAATATGTAGGCAAAATTGTTCTCAAGGTTTTATTCAAGTTTGTTGCTTTTAGGTAATTTCGCTCATGAAATTTTTTATAAAATCACTCGCCTAACGGCTCCTGATTTTTTTAAAAATGTCATTCGCGAAATTGCCAAGCAACAAACTTTCATTCATACCTTTCGAATATTTTGCCGACAAAATTTTTTCTCTTGTGATATTATATATGAAAATACATGTTTATCAAATCGAAATACATTATACAAATCTTTTAATTTAATTAATGTATCATACTAGATTTTAAGAAATTTTAGTACGGGGTCAAATGTAACCATTCCATAATTTTTTCCTTTTTTTATTATTTTAATTTTCAGCTAGATAAAAAAAAACTAAGCCAAATCAAGGGTTAATTAGGTTAGTGTTAAATTAATCATCAATTATTCATATAAAGAGCTATCCAACAAGAATTAAATAGGTTCGTGTTGTGGATTTCTTCGTATTAAAAAAATTTATGAACTAGCAATCTTGTATCCTTTTCCCGTAAAATGCGGATAAAAAATTTCAAAAAAATGATGTGCATAGAATGGAATACCCTATTTATTGGTTCGTTTTTAAAAGTGTCTTATTTTTTGATACATTTCAATAAAAAAAATTTCGTATTCATTTTTAGTAACAACAAAATGAACTTGACCCAATAAAGAAATTTGCGATTTAAATTTAAAAATTAAAAAAGGTAAAAATAAATGAATAAAATGTCAAAACACAAGTCAATGTCAAAGTCTAGCCATCAAAATTATTAGAATTATTTTAGTAATAATGTAGATATTAAATATGTTTTACTTTAGCCAACAATGATAGTTTGTGTATTGGCATTTCAGGTATTTATTTTTACCTTTTTCTATTTTTTAATTTAAATAGCAAATTTCATATATAGATTAAATTCGGTCTGTTGTTACTAAAAATGAATATGAAATTCTTTTTATTATTAAAATGTTTCAGTATAGGTACTTTGGTGTCACAAAAGTAATAAAAGATAATATTAAATAATATGTAATTAAAAATTTTTTTTGTAACCATATTATTTTATTATATTTTAATTTATAATCCCCTTAAGGTTTTAATTATTATAAAATTTTAAGTACACAAATATTTTTAAATATTTTTTTTTAAATATTCGTATGCGAGAAAATATTTTTTGTTTTTAATTCAAGCATAATCGCTATTTACAAGAGAATTTCACACCCCAAAACTGTAAATTTCAAATAAAAAAATGTCAAAATTTGATTTATTTAAATTTAGTTAAGTTAATGTAATATGTAAAAAATGTACATATTTCAGCTTACTCTACGATAAAAAAAGGAAATCCACAACGTTGTCACGAAAACAAGTTGAAATAAGAATCTTCGATGAGTTAAAAATAGGTATTTAGTTTAGGAAAAACCAACATTTATTTTTAATTTACAGAATTTTTTAGAAGTAATAAAATAGGTAGTGTCCTCCGACCAAAACACAATTTTTAGCCCAAACCGAAAATCAAAACCGAATCTTGATCTCAGTTTCCAACGAAACCAAAACCAGAATTTTTTCGGTATACAAAATATCTACAAATTTTTTGCTCAAATGGAGACAGTTAACTTGTGTTAAAGAAAATAAAAAACAATAGCAAAAATCCTAGTTTACTTATGTCTTATAAAACTTAAGAATTTAACATAAACCTGCTTACTCTTGTAAGAAAACTTCAATAAAAATCAACATGAAATTAAAGTTTCGGCCGATTTTTGACCGAAACCGAAACTGTGGCCAAAACTAGATTTTTTTTGGCCAAAACCAAACCTTCGGTTGGCCTTTAAAAATAGCAAAACATTTTTTTTGTATATACATATAAACTATTTCTGTAATGCCTATTTTTGGAGTATTTCTTTACTTAATAACTTTCTTTTAAAGGAGCCACTTTTTGGGTGTGTGAGTTTTTAAAATTCGTTTATTTTCGGAAACTGCGGTTCCAAGTTTTAAATTTAAACCTTTTGAAATAATTTATGCCAACATTCGCTAATAAAGTCGTTTTTTTTTAAATTTATGTTGTGGACTGCGGTTAAAAAATTACTACATAGGTTTAGCTATGAGAGCAATAATAGTTTATTTATAGAAATAATAGTTTAAAATATTTTTAAAAAAATTATACTAATAATATATAAAAAGAAATTTTAAAAATTATTAAAAAATAAACTTTTTAAAATTTGAAGATGTTTGGCACGGTCCAATTTTTTAAAAATTACGATTCAGCTTTAGGGTGTTTGTCAATAAAAAGCTAAAACATATCTACCTCCATAATTTTGCCGTATATAGCTTATTCTTTAATAAAGGATGTTATCTACTCGCTTTTGGGTGAATAAAGTATACTGTTTAAAATATTTAAATTAAGCCAGGTAAATTCAATGCAGATACTCTTGTTTCATAAAGTTTCATCTAAACCCACCATTGTCAACCAACTACCTTTTATTTAAAATTAAAACTGACCCGTCTGATGAAGATGTGCTGTATTCAGCGCCCTTGTACATTCTTTTCCAAACTTAACTTTCATGTCATCCGCTTTAACACGCCGTATCTTCAAAAGTCGCTCCACTTTCCGCACTACTTCCTCTCGATCTAGTTACCCGAGCATTGCATTTCGTACCCGCCGGCACGCGCCACAACGGAAGAAAAAGAAGAGGACTTAATTCAATGCGCACTAGATCCGGTAAGATAGATGGACGCACACTAGATCGACCTGTTTCACGCGTAGTAAATCGAGATTTTCAGCTTGATACGCTCGAGCCTCGTGTTCTTCACATAGATGCTGCGTTCAGGCGACTGAAGATCACGGAAAGGTGGCTGAGTGTTAAATCAAAGAAGTGGAAGTAGCGAGTAACGGCAGAAAAGCTGACGTTTCTGGTTGCTAATCTAATGTCAGTGTCGAGGCTGCAGTGGATCTAGATGGGACCTGTTGTTGACTGAGGTTTGGAGTTACGCGACGGTCAAGTGCGTATGTAATTCTTAAGATATCGATTTTTGGGACCGTACTTCTTAGTTTAAAAATATTTTTTTAAGATGAAATCATCATAATAATAGTTTAAATTATGTAATAATATTTTTTGGCTTTTTAGTGATTTTATTGTGAAGAATGCCAAAATGGACGGCCCTATCTCTCTCTGGTTCCAGGGTAAGAACTGGTGCAAATACAGTCAGTCAGTTGACCCATGAAAACGTGCCAAAAAATTAAAAAAGAAAAATATATACAGTGGATTCGCTAAAAACTTAATGAAAAACTTTTTTGGAGAAACGATTCAACACGTTAAGTTTAATTTCTTTTTGTACATTTTTCACATATAATTGACATATACTCCTCCTACACTTCTGTAGGAGGTATGATTTGATCGATATTTTTCTTAAAGGTAACCCCAATTTTTTCGAGGAAGTTTAAATGGTCACGTTTTTTACATTTAATATGATAATTTTGAGTATGAATTAAATAAAGTAAAACAAATAAGTTTTAAAATTTTAAAATATCAACTTTAGTGGAAATGAAAACTTTAAAAACAACTAAATTAAATGCTCAAATATTTAAGATGATAAATACATTTTTTTACATTTTTAATTACAGGATGTATACATTGTATTTCGTGACGAATTCATTCTTAATTCTTTGGTTTTCTAAGGTACATTTTATTTTTTAAGTATCTCCCCAAAAAGAAATTCATGCTAAATTCAAAATCTATTGACATGGTCGTTAAAGGAAAAGTAGCTTCGTCAAAAAAATATAATTTTTACAAATTTATCAATACGATGACTTCTATTAAGCAATGTAGCTTCTTCGTTTTGGCTACGCATTTTGGTAAAATTTTACTTTACGGACACCACTCCGATTTTTATAAAATTTTGCATACGGGGTTTTTTAGGGCGCTGATCACGAATCTAAGTTAGTGGCAACCTTTGGTTTTTGAGTTATGAGGCCTTCAAGTAAACTAACCTCAAAATTCTTCCTTCTTGAAACTGATTACCAACAAATGGGAACATATATATTAAACAAATACACTAAAATTTACAATAATTTATTGTTTATTTTAAGTAAAAATTATCTCAAATGAATTCACTTTTCTGTACATTGTAAGAAGATATATGATGTATAACTGGTTGCCTGATTCATAATTAAGTTGTAAAGATATAAAAAAAATTAATTTATTTGAGGTTTTTTTTTACTAAAAATAAGCAATAAACTTTTGTAACTTTTAGTGTATTCGTTTAATATATAAGTGCAATATTATCTTCCATTTAGTAGAAATTCGTTTCAGAAGGAAAATTTTGAAAAAATGCCCATTTTGAGGTTAGTCCACTGGAGGCCTTACTCAAAATACCTTCGAAAAAACAGATTTTAGATTTGTGATCAGCGCCTCAAAAAAGCTGTTTCGTCAAAAAATTCATGAAAATCGGCGTGGAATTCCGCAAAGTAAAATTTTACCCGCATTTTATCTCCAAATCCAATAATGGTAAGAATTTCAATTTTTTCTCGTTTCTTTAATTTAACCATTTGTTAGAAAATAACAACATTTTTTCCACGATGATCATTTTAAATACGGTGCTTAGATACAAAGATTAGAAATTATTTCTTTAAAGAACTAACTTATAGTACTATTATTAAATGAAGTTTAATTTCAAATTACTGACACCTGACAACAATCAAATATTTATTGTCAAGGTAACTATCTAGCAGCCAACTACGCAAGATTCTATTATATATTTTATTTGTTTTTAAAAATTTCATTACCATTAAATACAGTATTTTAAAGTTGTAAAAGATTTTTTTTTTTTTTTTATCTCACCATACTCAACATAAATGTGTTATTTCCAAATCAGTGATAAAAATAAGTGTTACCATTAAAAAATATGACAATGACGTTCTACCTTTCACAGGAATCACCCTGTCTATAGGTAGGTAGATAGGTAGGTAGATAGGTAGGTTTAAAGTGAGTGGGTATAAAACACTTCCACCGCGACCGATCGGTCTAATGTGGCTCACACCCTTTAATATTTCTCCCACTAGGTCCAGACTCCTAATAAATTTGATGATCCTGTTGGGTGAGATATCTTTCACCTCCCCCGGCAACAAGGTGTCATTGCCGAGGATTGCGAATCTTAGTCGTGCCATTGCTGGGCACGAACACAATATATGTTCTGCCGATTCATCCCCCGCCATGCACATGCGGCATTGGGCGTCTTCCGCTAGGCCGATCTTGTGCATGTGGTATTTCAATCTGCAGTGTCCCCTGTACAGTCCCACTAGAGTTTTAAAAGGTGTACCCTTGATTGCTCCAGTAGTTTGACAGTACATTGTTGGTTCGGTGGGCTTATGAAGGTCTTCGAGTGTCTTCATAAACCCACCGAAAACAATTTACTGTAACTACTTCGGGGCCACCTTAAAACTGTAGGGGGGTGTTACGGACACTGCAGATTAAATACCACATGCACAAGATGGGAAGCGGAGACTTCAGTATGTGCATAGGGAGATGAAACGGCAGAACACATATATAACAATTCTAATTAAAAAAAATGTGAAAAAATGCACAAAAAAAAAACTTTACGGCTTTAAGCGTTTATCCCAAAAGTTATTCCTTAAATTTTTATAGAATTTATCCACTATTTTACGAATGCACCGTGGATTAAGGTCTCAATAAAAAATCTGCCACCGTTTTTAGAAAATAAAAAAGATAAAGACGGGACAAAAATCAATACAAATATAAATTCGAACTTAAGAAATTATAAACGTCCTAAGAACTTTGTTTACAATTTTTGAATTAGCTGTCACAAAAATGATAGACTTATTTGAATTGAGACGAAGAGAATTTAAGGTTTTCGTTTAAATTAATAGAGATTAAAACTTCAGCGTTATCTTTATTCAAAAATATAAAACTAATTTTTCTTTTATTTTTTATGAAGAAACTTTCTTTGGTAAAATTAAAAGGGTTCCACTATTTCCCTGATTATTTTCAAATGCATTTGAACAAATAGTTTATATGTAGAAGTCTGTTTTTACGTACATGGTCATCCGACGAGGATTGAGCGGGGTTATATTTAACCACAAAATTTAAGACACATATAAAAAAAACGTAAAATGGCCACATTGTGTATTTTTTTACAATTAAAACCTAAAAAAAAATAACTTGAATTAAAACAACAGAAATATGACATAATCATAATATTAATCTTTTTGATGAAAAAAAAAACATCCTAATTATTTGCTTGTTTATAAAAGCGTATTTTTATTTCATACGTTTTATTAAAAAAAAGATGCCGTATTTATTTTTAGTAACAACATAATTTATTTAAATTATATGAAAAATTTAAGATTTAAATAAAAAAGGCCAACAATAATATACAAAAAATGCCAAAACACAAAAAAATTTATTCACTGTCAAAGTCTAACGGTTATTACTACTCTTATTACAGGGTGGGAAAAGTAAAATATATATTTTTATAAGTTCTTATTAGGTTACTTGCTTGAAAATATTATTTATGACAAAACGTCATAAATAATCAAAAGTTCTTATAATTTCCTAAATTTTAGATCAATAATCTTTATAAATTTAGTTTTAATTTTATTTTGATACCGGTGACCGACTTGCCACCAAAACGTGGATAAGTTTTTAAAATTTTTGGGGGTTCATTGGGGTTTTTTTCTTTTTTTTTCTGTTTTAGGCTATCTGCCAGTTTATAGGGATCGATAAGACTAAGCACATACAGCTCCAGGGTTGGCAAAAACTTATAATTTAAAAAAATAAAAAATAAGTTGTTAAGTTTTTTTTTGTTTTTTAGGTTTTTAAAGGTTTTTAGGTTTTATAAGTTTTTTTTATATATTCAAGCCCATCCTGTACAATAACATCTAAAAAAATACAGCATGTATTTTTTTTTATATTGGTATATTAAAAAACTTAGATAGGTCAACATTCAACAAAATCAACACATGTGCTAGTGACTAGTGATCAAAAATAAAAACTAAATAATATGCTGACTAGCGATCAAAAATAAAAACTAAATAATATTCTAGGAGTGGGATTGACAGGAACATGCACTTAATAATATAAAATATAACATTAAAAAATAAAATAAAAATAAATAAGAAGTCTCGTTTATCGTATCATCATATATCACCAAGGTCATTATCATTACTGTCATCGGATTCATATCCATCTCCACTTTCTTTAAATTTTGTTAAGATGTTTCTGTAGGTTTGGATAGTCTGTATCCAGTGGCGGATTCAGGGGGGGGGGCGGGAGGGGCAATCGCCCCCCACAAAAAGAAAAATAAGATGCAGCTAACCTAAATATTAACATAACTTTTTATCTTATTTTAAAAACACCCCATTATTTAATACTACAACTAAGTACAACGGCCTACTCACCACTATTAGATAATGAAATATCCGATTTAAAATCGGGTTTTTCAGATGATGTTTTAGATATATATGATCTTAATATTTTTATAACCAGTGTAATAATTAAATCTTCGGGCGATGCTATTGAGAAAAAAAGATCTGGTGTTGTTAAAAAATATTCTAAAGTGCTTTATGTGGAAAAGAATTTTTTAATGAATATTTTGTTAGGGTAATGCCAGATTTGGAAAAAATACTGGCTGCAAGAGTGTGTTAACAACAAAAATGTTTCTGACAATATGTTGGACTCACTACAACATTGCGATGTTATATTTCCTTATGTTAAACAATTTTTAATAATATTAGGTTGCTTGCCAATAAGTTATGCAACGCCAGAAAGAAGTTTTTTTTCGTTAAGACGAATTACGTCTAATTTACGGACCAATATGTCCCAGTCAAGACTTTCTGCTTTAGCATTACTTAATATTCATAGGGATGTTGAAGTTGATAAAGAAAAAGTGATAGATAAATTTGCAAGCAAACAAAATAGAAAATTAGATTTTGTATTATAAAAAGCTGTTAATTTTGTAACCTTTTTTTGAGTTTATGTATTTTTTAAGTTTTATCTTTTTGTATTTTTTATTTTGTTTCACGCCTTGTTATAGTTTGTTCTTGGGTAGAAAATTAAATTTATGTTAATAATATAAAATATATATTAAAATAAACATGAATTTTCTATTTAATTACGCTTTTTATTCTATTAAAACAAATTATCTAAGCACCGCGAATTTTGGTATTTGCGCTTTGGAGTAGGTATAATGAATTTTTTATTTTTTTATTTGCAAAATTTGAATAAACTGGAGCAACCAATTAACCAGGTAAAACTTTTTTCAATTAAAAAAAAATCAAATTTATAAAAAATAAACAAGAATTTTCTTGCGGGATTAAAAAAAAACTTTATTTGGCTTTGCAACTACAAATTTTTTTCCCACTACCCCCCTTATGAGAGTGGATCCCCCCCATTTTTTAGGGCCTGGATCCGCCCCTGTCTGTATCGTCTATTTTCCAAAATTCCAATATTGTTTTCTTTTTCTTAGTTAGCATGTGGTACCTAAATATTTTTTCTTTTTCTTCTTGCACCCGTAATCTAAAATTAGTCAGTTCCCTAAAGACAATTTCTTCATGTTCATTTTCTTTTCCTTCATTCAAATCAAATTTTACTATAAAGTCTTTCAGTTCTATTTTCGTTATAATTCACTTAAATTTATTTTAATTAAATAGATTGAATGTATCATAGGGCCAAAATATTACAAGACAAAAAAATATTAAAAAAACCCTTATATACCATAAAAAAACCTTAAAACCTAAAATAATCAAAATTAAAAAAAGGTTTTTTTTAAACCTAAAAAACCTAGGTTTTAATAAGCCTATACCTTCCAACACTGCTCAATTCACTATATCCCGGGGCCAAGACCGAAGTGGTACCATTCTTTAGACACTTTTCAGGCAAGAACTTATTAAAACATAAATCCGTCACGAAACATATTTAAAATATATATTTAAATTAATTTTGTTGTTACTAAATATAAAAATGATATCATTTTTATTAAAACATAAAAAAAAAATGAGACTCGGAATCACCCCAGTAGTCTCAAGTACTAATTAAGATCTTCCGAAAAAAGGTGGCTATTTAACGTTTTTTTTTTTAATAGGAGAAAAGTCAAATCAAAGTCAATCATATATGACCTCGCTCAGGTCTCGTTAGATAACACTGTAGGTTTGATGCTCATGTGTTTGTTAGCAATGGACTCGAAGTATAATTATTTGTATTTTTGTTCATAATATGCACTTTTGTTAATTAAAAATTAATAGTGTTTGGTTTTGTTAAATAAGAATAAACTGGAACGCTTCTAGCATATGGAAAATGAAAAAATGCTTTTATATTATTAACTAAAGATAACTGTCTGGCTTTTTATTCCGTTAATGCAAATAAAACTTGGTTTTCCTTGTGTAATGCAGCAGTGAATTCAGGTAAACTAAAAATTAATTAACCTGCCGCAATACATTTACCTGTCATAACAAATAAATCTATCATTTGTGACATTTATATTCTATTAATTTCATTGTTTCAGCCAATAAAATTTAATCTCACTGGCTTATGACTTTGTTGTTCTGATATTTTAGATACAATTAAAAAAAAACTATTTAAACTTTATAAATACATTTTTTATATTTATTAAAGCTTTATATAAAAATATATAAATTATATTTAAAAAATTACATATTTTTGTAACAGATATTGGAAAATTAATTTTGTTTACCGTTAAAAATGAAAACATTTTATTAACTTTAAAGGCACAAAAATACATCACTTAGACATTGGTTGGTCAAAAATCTACTTCTTGCTGCATGGGCAAAGTATTGGCTATGCTGGTAAACAAAAAATAAGGAAATGTTGTTAAAAAGAACAAATAATCGAATTAAATAATAAATAAAGGTTTGAAAAAATATATTAGCAAGCGAATTTTACTTATTTTTGTAAAACAGTATATTAAACGGATTTTTTTCATTATAATTCTAGAATGCTAGATATCCATTAGAAGAGAAGAAAGAAGTTCTGGGACAATACCTACTGTTTAAAATATTAATTTTCCTTAAAGTTTTTCTATGAAATCTCTTTGTTAAAAAATTACTTAAAATTAAATACATAATAATGTTTTAGAAACAGATTAGTCCTTAATCATAGGTTAACTTTCGTAGAACAAATAAAAAATAATTTATCCCTCTTACTGTACAATTAAAAAAACATGATCAAAATTTGGTAATGAAGTTCTACAACTTTAATATTTATTTTTTTTTTAATTAAAAGGTCATAAAAGTATTTATTAGGGTTAAAATAAATTATTACTTTTTGATTAAAAGCAGTTTAAATAGGCCTTTTCATCACAATTTTTTTTGTGCGCATGCACAGTATCAGCCATTTTTTTCGTACTGTTTTTTGTAAACAAGCATGTTAAAGGGCCCGTAAACACATAATTAAAATAAAAAAATACCAAAAAAAGTATAGTTATTGAAGAAAAGAAATACGAAAATAAAGAAAAAAGTGCCTTTATTAGCAAATAGGTTTTTTTTAATCGATTATTATAATGATATCAGTACGAAAAGGAACGAAGAAGCGGTGTTGTTATGGAGTATGTAAGAGTGATACACGCTATAAATCATTTAAATACAATACAATATAACAATTGTATATATGTGGTAGGCCTAATTAAAATAAAAGTATAGATACTTTTTTGTATAGTAAAGAAATAATGATGCCTAACCTCTCAATCAGCTCACTTCTTTTTCCTTTTTAAAGACGTCCGTGACATTTAAGTACCTTTTTAATTGCGTACAATTATTGGCTTTAACTGAATTATAAATCAGTGAAGCACCATCAACGATTTTTTCCAGTAAATTATTTAATTGGGAAGATAATACTGCATTCCCAGCCATTCTCGATCAAAACAGTACGAAACTTTTGAATTGCCGCTATTTCAACATGGCGACTGCGCTTGCGCTTTTCACATGATGAAAAGGCCTATTAAACAAATCACGTTTTTTATTTACATAAAAAACATTTTTTTGTATTTGCTTCAAAAAAGGGCTATTTTACGAACTTATTTCAGTCCGTAAAATAAACTACTCAAAACGAAAAAGGAGCCACTTGAAAAAATTTAAATCATTTTTTGTGTAATAGTTTTTTGAAAAAGTTATCGTTTTCTCCTTTATTTGTGAAAGACTACTGTTAAAATTGTAAATGTCTTAAACCTGTCAGATGTTATTTAGGAAAAAAAAATCAAATTGCAATAAGTCAATAAATAAAGTCAATAACAACCTTAAATAAGGCAATATGTTAAAACTATTCTTAGTAATGAGTATACCCTCCTCTGGGTCTGATAACTTCAGCACAACGACTGGGCATACTCTCAATGAAGTTTCTGATGAACTCCTGTTATAGTTGTTCCTATTCTTGAATAAGAATTTCTTCAAGTTGGTGGATGGTTTGTATAGGCTGCCGCTCCAATAACCTTCGTCCCAATATATCTCACAGATGTTCGATGGGATTGAGATCTGGACTGTTAGCCGGTCATTCCATAACTTCAATATTATGGTCATTTAAAAAAGTTGTTGTTATCCTAGTAACGTAATGCCGTTAAGGAACCGTTTGCAATAACCACTAAGTCGGTGCGCCTATTTAAACATATATCAGCCCATACCATAATAGACCCTCCGCCAAACCGAACAGTTTCTTGCACAGGTGAGTCCAAATACCGCTCACCTGATCATCGCCATACCCGAACTCGTCCATCGTTGTGATGTAAACAGAATCTGGACTCATCCGTAAACAAAACATTACTCCATTGTGGTATTGTCCAATGACGATGTGCTTTGGCAAAAATTCTTCGAGCTCTTCGATGCTCTGCTGTTAAACGAGGCACTATAACCGGCCTCCTAGAACACAACTGAGATTGATGAAGTCTGTTACGTACTGTTTGATCAGAAATTCTGGTCCCCGTTGTGGCTGCTCGTGCAGTATTGGTTCGTTCCCTAATCGCCCACAGACTTAATAAACGGTCTTCTCGAGCTGATGTGGCCCTTTGACGTTGGGGATAGGGCCTTCTTCTGATAATGCCATAAATTAAATACCGAGTCCATGCTCTGTTTATAGCGGCCCGACTCACATTTAGAATTTCTGCGACTCTTCTTCTGGAATAACCTTCCTGAATTAACGTTACGGCCCTAGCGATTTCAATTTCATTTAGGTACACTCTCGGCGTATTCTTCTACCTAGCACATCAATATTCATGTTTTCACTGTAAAATTTAAACTAAGGCTGATAAAAACACACGCAAATTTAATATGCCCTGATAAGGAATTCTTAACATTAAAATGTTTAAATTTTTTTCTGAGGATAACAACACAAAAAAAAAGTTGTTTACAGCTGTAAGAGTAAGGCTAAAATCTATACATTGTGATCGTAAAATAATATTTTCGTTCAATTACAAACCATCTGGAATATAAGCTTATGAAGTAGTGGCTCATTTTTCGTTTTAAGTAGCTTATATCTTTTTTGGATTCAGTCGAAAAAAGTTTTTTAGGGCAATACAACAATTAAACACCTATATTTTTTTCAATTTTAACATTTTTTAAAAATTGACTGACGTTGTCAAACGACAAATCATACATAATAAAAATATTAAATGATTTTTTGAGCATAAACAAAAAAATATTGTTTATGACACGTACCTAAATCAGTTTTTTGGGACTATTGCTATTCCGGGCTCGGCTTAAACAACAACGATTCGTTTCAAAAAACTTGATTTTAGGTACTAGGTTTTAGTTTAAATTACATATTGCAAAATAATCAAAATTTCACAATTTGGCGAAGTAAGTTTGCTATAGTTATTAGAGTCCGACCGAAACTGGTTTTCGGCCGAAACCGAAACCGAATATTCGGCTGTGGCTTCAGTTTCGGCCGAAACCGAAACCGAAACTCACGTGGTCAAGTATAAGATTCCTTAAAATACTGAAATTTGGTGCATTTTACCCATTATTCTGCATTAATTAGGACATGAAATGGAAACACAGTATGATAATTTTGTTGTTATCATGTATTTTAATTTTATCTTTTAGGTACCTCTTATATAAAAATAATAATTACTTAAATTTTGCTATAAAGCTATCCGAACGGCGCACTTGCCGCAAGAAACGAAGTTAGGCGAGCGACAACTTTCGGCCAATTTTGGCCGAAACCGAAACTGCAGCCGAAACTTGATTTTTGGCCAAAACTCGGCCGAAACCGAAACCGAACTTTCGGTCGGACACTAATAGTTATGCTCCTTTAAAAAGACAACTTTAGTGTACATCCACCCTACAGAGACACTTTAAATCGTTATAAGGTTGTTGTTACACTGTTACCAGTGTAACCCATATCGGGAAATAATTGTACCTAGTGGTTTATATCGTTTGCAAACAGTTTTAATCTAAATAAAAGCGTCTGTGTTCCTATAAATATTTGTCTTGATGACTTTTTATCAAACACGCAATATTTCAATGGTAAGCAAAAACCATCTCGCCACTTGTCTTCTTAATAAATCAAAATCGTTACACTGCTCTTTATAAAAACAAAAACATCCAGTCCTAAATCAATATAATGCCGCCATTCTTCAACGATAAAGTCTTTATTTCTCCCTTGGTCAGTCGTGAAGAACTTCTCTCAAAGCGTACAATAGCAATAAAAATAAAAACCGTATCTCCTATATGGAATGAAACTATTAAAACAATTATAAAAATTAATCAAACATACATTCTAGTCCTTTATTGCTTGTATTAGTTTTTCTTTTGATTGCTGTATTAGCTGTTGATATTTATTGCGTATTGAAAGGTTGTAAAATAAAATTAAATTTATGGGAACGAAATCGAAAATGACAATAAAGTTTTTAATTAATCGAATCATTTCCAATTGCGGGATGAGCTAAACATACATCTTTGATTATTTTGAACGATCATATTAGATGGGAAACAGTGAAAGGAGGAACTGTTTGTAAAAGATCATATGTTGTGTACTGACGGCTTACCTACCAATTAAGAAGTCAATACTGCAAGTTTTCAGAAATAAATTAATAAATAGAATACCAAGTGATAATATTTCATACAGGTTTCTTAAACATATTAAAAACGTAGAAATAAGCAAAATTTTGATAGCCAACCGTCTTCTAAATTTATTATTTAAAATTGGTAATGTAACAATTTTAAAGCATTTATGAAAAACAAACTTATTTACGACATACAGAATTGATTCCGTAACAAAAGATCCACAACGTATATTTTTTCATTTGTATTACATAACTAGAACAAGCCCTTTAAGTTCACTGATTAATGTCAGATTGTTTTTCATGATATACGTGGTTTTACAGAAAGTTGTGGGGAAAATTAAGTGGCAGATTTTACATCTTAAAATATGAGAAAAAGTTCATATAAACATGGGTCCGGAAATGCTTCGTTTTTATGATACAGAGTGATTAAAGTTTTTTGTCTTTTATAGTTTATTTCACATTTGTCGAAAACTCGTGGAGATATTGAGATCAGTTTTTATACACGCAAATGTATAAATATAGGTCACATTTACATGTAAAAAGTTGTTTTCTAAGGCACTTACATCAGTGGCGTTCGTGCCGGTAAGTCCTTATTTTTAGCGAAAAAAACTGTACGCCACTGGTTTTTGCAACAATTAGCATTGCTCTCTTAAAGAAGGTTTAATTATGGTTAAAAAGTTCGAAATAAAAATAAAAGTACACTTAGCTGTTTCCCGCATTATTTATAATTTTATTATTTTATTTGTACTAATTGTTCAGGAACAATGTATTCGATTTTAACTTTAGATCAAATTCTGGAAATGTCTTTCCTCTACTTTGATGCATGACGTAAATCGAACTCTATTTCTTCTGCCCCTTCAAAATATTTGAGGTCCCTGGCGAAAACAGCTTATTATACGGATAATTTAATTATTTTTTATTTTGAAAACGGTAAGTCAGGACGATAGAGTCTAGGAGGTAATTTTAAGTAGAATTAGACTGGCTTTAAGAAAGCAATACTAATTTTGCAAAAACCAGTGGCGTACAGTTTTCTTCGCTAAAAATAAGAACTTACAGGCACGAACGCCACTAATGTACGTCCCATAGAAAATAATTTGGTACATGTAAATGTGATCTATAATAATACATTTGCGTGTAGCAAAACTTATCTTAATATCTACACGGATTTTCGAAAAACTTTAAACACCCTGTATCATAAGAACAAATCATTTCGGGCTCATGTTTCTATGAACTTTTTTTTTATATTTTTACATGTAGAATCTGCCCCTAAATTTTCCTCACAACATTCTGTGACACCCTGTATTTAAGGTTGTCAAGTCTGGCATGATTCAAAGTCTTACGGTGTTTTACCGAAACTTTAAGGTTGGCGATTCAATTTTGTTTCTAAACGACATACATTTCTAAAGTAGTAAATACATTTGTTAAAAATATCAGGTACGACTTTTGGGAAAAACGCTTAAACCCGTAAATTTTATTTTCTTTTTGCGTATTTTTTACATAAAATTGGGCGATTCCTGTTTACAAAGATATTTTTTTTTTCAGTGGCAACCACCATTTTTTGTTATGGAGTTTAAGAGAATACTGTTTTTACATCCGGTAAGATATATTTAAGTATGGATTAAATAAAACAACAGAAAAAAACTTTTGACATTTTAAATAATAATTTTAATATCAATGGAAACCTTAAAAAATAACTAAATTAAATGTTTGAATTAAGCACCGATGGCTACTGGGCAGAAGCTCAGATGATGAATAAATTCTTTCTAAATATTTTTAAGCATTTTAGAAGGTAAGAATTGTATTTTGTAACAAATTTTTTCTTTAAATTCTCTGGCTTTCTAACGAACATTTTATTTTTCAAGAAGCCCCATAAAAAGTAATTAAGGGGTCATAAACTTGGACCCATTGACATGACGGTTTAAAAAATGTTAGCCTTGTCAGAAAAAAAAATATTTTCTTTACTGAAACTATCATCACGATGAATTTCATTAAACAATGAACTACTTCATTTTGGCTACGCATCTTAACTCCAAATCCAATGGTAACAATTTCAATTCTTTTTTGTCTCATTATTTTAGCCATTTGTCACAAGTAACACATTTTTTTTCTCAATAAACACTTTTAATACATTTGACATAAAGATCAAAAATTAATTCTTTAAAGAAATAAATGGAAGGA
Source organism: Listronotus oregonensis (assembly GCA_019359885.1). NCBI lineage: Eukaryota > Metazoa > Arthropoda > Insecta > Coleoptera > Curculionidae > Listronotus > Listronotus oregonensis. The sequence goes on from JAHBCN010005182.1 coordinate 22,744, forward strand.
CTATTTAACGAAGTTTAATTTCAAATCACTGACTGCTGACAGCAATCGAATATGTTTTGTCAATGTAACCGTCAAACAGTTAACTATTATGATTTCAACATTTAATTTAGTTGTTTCTAAAGTTTTTATTGCAATTAAATTTAATATTTAAGCGTTTTATTCAACACACACTCAAAATTATTTTATCGGATAAAAAATTGCTTTTTCCAACATCGTAATAAAAAATGGGTGTTACCATTGAAAAAATATCGATAATGTCATACCTCTTACAGGAATCACTCTGTATATATGAATTCTATCCGAAAAATGCGTAAAAAAATTTGCAAGTTCGAGCGTTTTTAACGAATTTATCCTCTATTTTACGAAAACACTGTATACTGAAAGCTTATGTATCAATTAAGAACTCCAATACCAGGTAATAATATTTTATACAGGATTCTTAAGAAGATTAAAAACGTTGGATCAAGGGGAAATCATAGCCATTTATTTTGATAGCCAACTGCAAGTTTATTTAAAATTAAAACATAGATAAATTAGGCATATAATTTTTTTTACTGTCCTGAATATCAAGGCATTGAATTGGCTGGTAATAATTCTAAAGTATTTAAAAAACCCAAACTCACTCACGATAGCTTCTGTCACAAAAGTTCATAACAGAGATTTTTTTATTTAACTGAAAAAAAAACCTTTTAAGTTCACTGATGAACCCCAGATTATTTTTCTTGATATATTAAAGGTTGCCAAGTCTGGTATGATTGGCTTGTTAACAAACTACCTTATTTACATGTTTTACGCCAAGAATAAAATTACGGTTTTTCACCAAGACTTTATGCTGGGCTATCCAATTTTCTTTCTAATCGCTTTTACCAAATTATTGCTGAGGTAAAAAGGGTTTAGTACTGGACCCAAGAGATTTGGTTCTTCACATCAAGAATATTTTCTCTATCACGATCTACCATTTTCATAGTTTTGCTAAAGCGTAAAGCAGTCTATAAGCCTAATTTAAAAAAAAAACCAAGGTAATGGAGATATCTATTTTGTAAAACTTTTAAATAGTTTTAATGTCGCGAAATAAGTTTAGTACTCATCATATATTAATTAATTGTGAACTTCGGCAAACTTGTGAAAACATTTTCAGGAATTGCCTTAAATTACATTAACACATTATACCTATAGCTACCTTTGATTAAAGTACTGTTCCCATAGCTGAAATTTATGCAAATTTCAGGTAATTGATCTTTACTGAATGCTTCAAATTGTTGCTTTAAGGCGGTTCATGCATCACATGCTGTCTTCTTGATCATAACCTTCAAATACAGAACATCTGTTCTCGTGATCATTGACTTACCACAACTGTTTGCCTTACCATACAAGTTTAAAAGTTCTTTAAATTTCTTGATCTGTTCCTCCGTTATATCGCCTGGAAGGGGATCCTGCTTAATTAATGTACCATCAATTTCACCCCATGCTTCTTTATGATAATCTATTTCTCCACTTCTTTATTTAAGGGCTTAAAATGTCTAATAAAATCCATTTCTACTGAATGATACTTCTAAACTGACGCATGGGATTTTTTTCTTAAACCTTTTTTTCTTTTTTTCTTTTGGGAGCTTTGGATGCCTGGGCCTATATCTTATAAAATTCTAAGCATTTTTTAGCCCAAAGGCATTTCTAAATATCAACCTTTTTTTTATAAAACAAAACATAACAAGACTTTAAAATTAAGAAAGCCTTTGTAAAATTGTGCGGGAACCTTTGTTAAAATTATTTTTTGAACTAAAATAATTTTTACACACGTTTTAAGAGAAAAATATTATACCTTTTTAATGATTAATTTATAGCCTTTTTAATTTAAATGGTTTTTTTTTTTAAATATTTTAATTGACGTTTTTATTTTCCAAAAATACCAATGTTACACCGGATATTTATATGTTATAAGTATAAAATCAAAACAGGTCTAAATCTAGGATTACTGTTTTATAACTTACCAGACTGTTGATTTAATCTTATTTTTATTATTTTTTGGAACAAAGCAGTTATAATTTAATAAATAGACAGGTTAAATACCTCATCTTTTATAAAAATTCAAATTTTGAAACAAATACAAGAAAACTTTTTTGATAATTTACATAAAACTATTAATTTTTGACATGTGATTAAAATAAAAATAAATTTTTTGTCATATAATAGCAGATTAATTCATAATTTGGTAAAATAATCGATAAAAATAATAATCCGTTTTTTAAATTGTCATCAAAAATATGGTCACAGGTAATAACTGAAAAATTCTGCCTGATTAAAAAAAAATACTATAAATGTAGAAAAACAAAACAAAAAATGTACTTTGTTATAAATACTTATACATAATTTAGAACGCGTTAAAGATTGGAGGGTCCTATCCTGACCTCAGAAAAAACCATTTTTCACGATTTTTTTGAGAAAAGGAAAATACTTTTAACAGATCATTGTTTTCATTTGTAAATTGTTTCATTTTTTCCACAGCCTTTTAGTTATAATAAAAACTACTAGTAATATTTACAAAAAGATTAAAATTCTTATAAATAATGAGGATTTGTTAAAGGTCTTAATGACGCTTAATTACTCTATTAAAAATTAAGTTGCATTCCATCACGTGTCGTACTCCGTAGATAAATATCCCATAAGTTATCTGTAATTGTCTTTATTTACGGCAATTTTGCAAATACCTTTTATAGTAAAACAAAATGATAAACGCTATTAAAGTGTTTTTTTGGTATAGTCAATTAATTTTTACTTAAAGATATACAGTGCAAGTCTCTCCTTGTCTTCCTTGGAAGAAATTTAATAAATCAATAAAAAGATAATTTAAAAAAATTAAATCCACTACAGAGTTAACTTAAAATTATGAAATAATATTATATGCATACACTTAATTATCCAACAGGAATGAATTTAAAAGTAGGTATAAAACAAATTAGGGTCTTACAATATTTTCAAGGTCGGTGCCAAAAATGAAGTCGAGAAGACATTTTACTTAACAACCTTTGATTTTTTTAATATATTTAGTAGGTAATTTTTCTAATTGCTGGCACTGACTTAAAAAAAAGTAGGCCTCTTAATTTGTTTCGTACTTTTTCCCTTCCACTTCGTCGCGTAAAATCACATCACGCTCTCCGCGCTCCTCCTTCCGTCACACATTCCACGGCGAAGCGCGCGTCGGAATTGAGCATTTTTTATTGATCTTATTTTATTTATTATTTTCTAATAAAAATGGTGTTTGTAAATGAGTTATTTTGAATTCCTCATACAAAAATTCATTCCCTTGTTAACCGCTCAGGGGATAAAGTTCCAAAAACACTACCAATTTGTATTTTCTGGGTAATCAGAAATCTTATTACCAACCCAAAATTTATAATTAAAATAAATTTATATAAAAATTATATTTTATATATTTAATATATTATAATATATTTTAAATTTTAAAAATAATTTATATTTAATATAAAATTTATAAATTACCCCCCTTTATTAAATTTTAAATTTTTAAATTTTTTTTTTTGGTAATAAATAATTTTAAATATATATATATATATATATATATATATATATATATATATATATATATATATATATATATATATATATATATATATATATATATATAAAGATTCAAATTTTGGGGGTTTTGGGGGAAAAAATTTTTTAAAACCCCTTTGGAAATTTTTTTTTTTTTTTGGACAATAAAAAAAAAAATTTTAAACCCAAAAATTAAAAAATGCAACTTATTGTTTTAAAACGATAAAAAAAAAAAAATAAAATATAAAATAAAACTTAGTGCAAAGGGTTTTCTTGGGTAGAGCCCCTTTTAAGAAACATAACCCCAATTTTTTTGTTTTAAACCCTTTTGTGTTTTAAAATTTTGAATTTAAATTTTTTTAACATTTTTAAAAATTTTGTGTTTTCAGAACATTTTTAAAAAAATTTTAAATTAAAAATTTTTTAAATTTTTAAAAGGGGGAAAAAAAAGGAAAATTCCCTTTTTGGTTTTTTTTTTTTGTTTTTTCCCCGAAAAAATTTTAAGGGGGAAAAAAGTGGGGAAATTTTTACAGAAAATTTTTTTAAAAATTTTTTTAGAAATTTTTTTTTCTTTTATTTTTATTATACAATTTTTTATAAAATAAAATATATATATATATATATATATATATATATAATATATATATATAATATATATATATATATATATAATATATATATATTTATTTAAAAAATTTTTGGGATTTTTTTGGGGAAAAATGGTTTTTTAATAAAAAAAATGCGGTTTTAAAAAATTTTACAACAATTTTTTTTAATTTTCAAAATTTGTTAAAAAAAAATTTTTTTTAAAAAAAATTTTTCCCCACTTTTTGGGGTATTTTAGTGGGGTCTACCTTAAAAATTTTTAGTTTTTCCCCAAAATTTTTTGATAAAATTTATCAATATTTTTAAAATAAAATTTTTTTAAAGTATTTATAAGGTATAATCAAGTTTTTAAAAAACGAATTTTTTAAATTTTTTCTTTTTTTTTTTTTGGATATTAAATAACCCAAATTTTCTAAAAAAAAACTTTTTCAAATTTATAATTTTTTTTCCCCTTTTAATACATTCAAAAAATCTGATTTTTTGTTGGCAATATTCAAAAAGTTCAAAATTTTGGTTTGAAGATATGGAAAAACCCGGGGAAAAAAAAACCAAATTTTTTTTCTTATTCATTTTTTAACTTCTTAAAAATTTTCCCCCCCTTTTTTTAAAAAATTTCTTTTTAGTCTTTTTTAAAGGGGTTTTTTAATCTCATTTTATTGTAACCTTTTTTTTGTTTTTCTTCAAGCTTAGTTTTGGTGGTTCCGTTGATTTCGTTTAATTATTCCTGAACAATTTTTTTACGGGTTTTATGAGGAAGGGTTTTTTTCATTGGGGTTTTTAAGAAGGAAAAAAAAATTTTAAAAAAAAAAGGGGGGAAATTTTAAGCGATATTCCAAAAACATGTTTTTTTTGGGGGTCTTGTTTTCCCAAAAACATTTTTTTTTTCAACCCCCTAATTTTCTTTGTCCTTTTTAACAAAAAAAAAAAAGAAAATTGTCAAAATATGTTATAAACTACCAATTTTTGGGGTTTTTTTTGTCCATTAAGTCACTTAAATATACAAAATTTTATGATTTTAAATAGAAATGTTAAAAAAAAAAACGAAAGATTGGAAAATTTTTTTCGGGGGCACTTAAAAAAATTTACAAAATGCAACGCAAAAAAACCCCGTTTTTAATGACGCCAGATATTTTAAGTCAATTAATCCCCAAATTAAAGTTTTTTCCAGGAGGGGAAATTTATCCCCCTGTTTTAATTTAATTTTTGGGGCAAAACCGCAAGTATGAATTACTTAAGGGGTTTTAAATATTCAGAGAATTCCCCTTCTGACACATATATTTTTTATATATATATATATATATATATATATATATATATATATATATATATATATATATATATATATATATATATATATAAAATAAATAAATTTTAAAAAAAAAATTAAAGATCCTGGGAGGTAAAAATTAAGCGAACTAGAAAAGCCCCCGTCGGGGCCCCAAACCAACCAACCCTTTGTATGAAGGGTTAAAATTTAAGTGGCCCAAAAGGGTATTAAAAATATTTAGAAGTTTCTTACAAAAGATTTTGAAAAAGGCAAACAAGGCTGCTTTTAATTAATTTTTATTTTTCAGTTTGGGGGTTACTTTTTTCCCTTTTTTAAACAGCTTTCAGTCGTATGGTCACCTCATGGAATTGGCAAAAAAGCTCATTTGAAATTACTTATAATGGGAAACTTTTTCGTATGTTTGAAGCAACTTGAATTTTTTGCGATAATTTCGGGAACCCCCTTTAACCCGTCGATTTAAAATTTTGCCCTTTCTTACGGGGTGGCGAGTTGTTTAACAGCTGTTTTAATTCAGTTGTTTTGGTAACGCCGTTAAGGGTGTCTCGGTCAATTCTGTGCATCCATGTAAAAATTATAAAATATATATTAACACTAAAATCTTGGACTTCCATTGTCTTTATTTGTTATTTGTTACACAACGTTTCGGTGATAACTAAAAACTATTCTTAAAAGCTACGACTTATATACTATCCCTTGTTCACCGAAGCTTGACCGACTTTTCACGGTTTAGCAACGGCTGCCAGATATTAGGAATATCAATGCTATTCTTACTAAATACATTTTGGTTGTTTACAATGATTAAAGCTTATTTAAATTTTCTTTTCTTTCAGGGGGTTTCTTTATGAATGGTTTTTGCTTCCGACCATTGTATGCGGTGTTGTTTTGACCAAGCGTGTTCGGATCCCTGACTTCGACGTTTCACCTCGTTCCGTATATTTTTTGTGTTCTTTAACTCTAACTTCGAGTGGTCTTTTTGTTTCCCTGATGTATACGTCACCACATTCACAGAGAATTTGGTAGATACAGTCATTATTTGAAACATTGTTGTCGGGTCTCGTCTTAGTAAGAATACTTCTTTACTTCTTAGAGTCTTTTGGGATTTAAATGCTGTTTTAATATTATACTTATTCGCCATTCCGCGTATCTTTTCCGAAGTTTCTTTAATATATGGAATTGTCATAAATATTTGGTCACGTGGAGTCTCGTTTAAGGACTTTCTTGTCAACAACAAAGTTATGACGAAATACTGGTATTGCCCGAACTTTCGCCACTGGTCAATCCCAATTCTACACAAAATCTTGAAAACGGGACCGTTTAGAAGCTGTGTTTATATAACATTTTTGTCTTATTTTTAGCAAAGGGATCATCCATTAATTACGTGATGTTTTTTAGCATTTTTAACCCCCCCTTCTTCCTGGTTATCTTACACGTATTCGTCCATATCATTATAAAGTACTAAACGGATTTTTATAAAATTTTTACTTTTTCCTAAATTGAAAGATAATGTAAGCCAATAAAAAAATAGACAAAACCCGGTTAAAAGTTCCGGAGAAATGCGTGGACAAGAAAACATTTAAACATACATACAAACAAATATACAAATATACAAATATACAAATATACAAATATACAAATATACAAATATACAAATATACAAATATACAAATATACAAATATACAAATATACAAATATATAAATATACAAATATACAAATATTCAAATATACAAATATACAAATATACAAATATACAAATATACAAATATACAAATATACAAATATACAAATATAAAAATATACAAATATACAAATGTACAAATGTACAAATGTACAAATGTACAAATATACAAATATACAAATATACAAATATACAAGTATACAAATATACGAACATACAATTATACAAATATACAAATATACAAACATACCAATATACAAACATACAAACATACAAACATACAAACATATAAACGTACAAACGTACAAACGTACAAACGTACAAACGTACAAATGTACAAACGTACAAACTACAAACGTACAAACGTACAAACGTACAAACTACAAACTACAAACAACAAACTACAAACGTACAAACATACAAACGTACAAACGTACAAACGTACAAACGTACAAACTACAAACTACAAACTACAAACTTACAAACTACAAACATACAAACATACAAACATACAAACTACAAACGTACAAACGTACAAACTACAAACGTACAAACGTACAAACGTACAAACTTACAAACATACAAACATACAAACATACAAACATACAAACATACAAACATACAAACATACAAACATACAAACATACAAACTACAAACTACAAACTACAAACATACAAACGTACAAACGTACAAACATACAAACGTACAAACATACAAACATACAAACATACAAACATACAAACATACAAACAAACAAGCATAAACACATACATACAAAGGTACATACATATGTACACCTATAAAATTTTGTATATTTACTTGAAAGATAATAAAATATCGCATATATACGTGTCAAATACCTTCTTTTTTTAAAAGTCGGTTAAAAATGTTATAAGGCTCATATCAATTAAATTTAATTATCAAATATTTTTCAAAATGGGTTATAAAAAATCTTTTTCTTTTTAGATAGATGCACCACAATAATTCTATTAAAGTTGCAGTGGAAGAAAAGAGTTGTGTTAAACTTAATCTAACAGCTAGTGAACCATCCGACTGACCCATTTCCCACAAAGGTAGAAAACTTTTAAATATTATTTTACTACCGGTCAATTATAAAAATACCGTTCTTGCAGGATCCTCCGGTTACTTCATAATCCCTTAAAATTTTAAAAATGTCGAAAAAATTTTTAACCTGCTTCCACAAAGCTAAAATTTTGACATGATGTAATTTACATATGTGTAAGTTGAAAAATAATTGACAACCTATTTTGATGGTTACAAGTATGTGCCAGACGATAGTAAAGTTGTCGTCGGGATGGCAATTTATAACCTGCTCCCACAAAGGCTAAAATTTTAAGGGCATATTCTTTCAATAGTTGAAAAAGTATATTTAAACTGCCAGACTATTCTAATGGTGGCAAGGGTGTTCCAGACCAGTATATAATAGTCAGGACGCTCGACGAGAGTGCGGGCGCAACAGACTCGTATAAGCTTTATTTTTTGAAAGAGAGGATATATTTATTGTGTATTGTGAAGATATGATAAAAGATTACTTAAATAAAAGACAAACAAAGATTACATGTGAAGTTTAAGTTTTTATTTATTGTTAACAAATATATACCATTAAAACTTAAATACGCCTCAGCATTTCATGCGGGCTTACTTTTCCCGTTAAAATATCCAATACATAAGAGGTATATCCTCTTTTTCTCACATAAAAGCTCATACGAGTCTGTTGCGCTCGCACTCTAGTCGAGCGCCCTGACTATTATATACTGGTCTGGAAGACCCTTGCAACCATCAAAATAGTCTTGGCAGTTTAAATATACTTTTCCAACTATTGAAAGAATATGACCTTAAAATTTTAGCCTTTTGGGAGCAGGTTATAAATTGCCATCCCGACGACAACTTTACTATCGTCTGGCACAAACTTGTAACCATCAAAATAGGTTGTCAATTTTTTTTCCGACACACATATGTAAATTACATCATATCAAAATTTTAGCTTTGTGGAAGCAGGTAAAATTTTTTTGACATTTTTAAAATTTTAAGGTATGATGAAGTAACCGGGGATACCTGCCAGAAAGGTACTTTTATAGTTGACCGATAGTAAAACAATATTTAAAAAGTTTTTAGCTTTGTGAAAATGGGTTAGTCGGATGGTTCACTAACTTTTTTACTATTAGGAAATACACTCCTACCATCGCAAGTATTTAATATTTGCAGTGCAATATTATTAAAAATTTTTATAGGTATTACTTGCACTATGGTAAAGTTCTTTAGAATTTTATAGGTTGTTTTTTTATAGTTAATATACACGTATTGCAGAAGATAAGTCTTTATATGTGTCTCTACAGGCTGCAGGGTGTATGCAAAAATATAAGTTCACGTTTCATTTAATCACATTATAATTAAAATTTAAAACTGTTACGTCAATGTTTGTTTTTAGTATTCAGAAGTTTTAACCGCGCTAGAGTAAATTTATTAAATTTGCACGAATCATTTATCAAAGCATTAGATGCATAAAGTAAATTATTTTGAAATTAGTCGTAATACGTGCGAAGAATAGAAAAGGCCGCTGTAATTAGCAAATTCTGCGTATGAAAATTAATTGGTGATTTTCAGTTTTGCAGATTTGTATGTCCTTTGTGAGGATTTACTTGTCCTATTTCTTGGAAGAGTTATGGAAGTCGTTGGTTTGTGTAATCATTTACGACTTTAAATTATAGAACTAATTAAGCATGAGTCACTGTAAAAATAAAGCTAATGTACTAGGAAAGGTTTGCACGTTACAATACTCACTCTTGACACACAATATTGTCGGGGGTAATACCATAAGAGCTCAGATTTAGCCGAATATTTTTTATGCTTGTTTTAGAATACTTACTTTCTGGGAATTTAACGGGAGCTGCTTCGACAAAATCACGAGAGCGAAGCTCGAACAGATCGAGTTTAATTGCCTGAAAGTAAGTATGAAAAAACAAGCAAAAAATATCAGGCGCAAAATCTGAGCTCGAATGGTATTTGGTAAGACAATTCCATTAATAAAATATTTAATTAAACTGAACTCAAAATTTTATGTAAGGATATAGCAGAAAAATAAAACACTAAATATTCGTAACAAAATTACTTCTAAAATAAACAATTATTGAAAATACAACTACTGTAAACAATTTGCCCTTTTGCGGTTTACTCTATTACTGATGCAGTTTCAACTTCTCGTACAGCTGTTTGCAATGCTGAATTTAAATGAGTGGTTGATGTTGAAAGCATGGTTAATTCAATATTCAAAGATCTACCTCGAAGGTTTGGTACAAGATTTTGATCATGATCACTGTTGAGTTGTAAATAAGGTTTTATGGAACTTGGACACTAACACCCGCTTTAGCTAAATTTGACACTGTGCTGCAGCGATGGAAATGATTTTTGACGTCCAGACCAAATTTTTCAGCTGATATTTTTGTCCACTTAAGAATTTCGTTGATTCCTATAGGAACATTCTTGTACCAACCTTTTGAGGTATCATTTTTCCAAAATGGATTAGGTATTAAAAAATCTATTAGTTGAAATATGATTTGGTCTGTGAGATAAAATTTTATAAAATAACCTTACTGGACATATATCACGATTTTCTCTGTTTTTTATTAGCCATTTGCTATCGCAACACCTTTTTGAGCCACCTTGGCCTGTTTTAGAAAACACTGTGTTGTATTTAATGCGGTCAGTTAACTCCCCATTATTATTTTTTTCTTTAAAATAGTGCACCTTACAGTTTGCTGCTTCACCTCCACGCCAAGCCAGTTCGTATGCCACAATATGGAAAAATTTCTTTAAAAGGCCTATCGGAGTATTTTCATCCCAAACTAATGCCATATTATTTATTTCACTTTTGGTTAATGCAACGGAACTTTCCTTATGCTTAGCCAAATCATTTTGCAACCTTTTTCGTTTAGAATTGCGATCTTCACGGGCTTTTTGGAAGGCAGAGTCAGTGAAAGGATTAAAAATAACTTTAAACTTTTCAAAATACAAATTTTGTAACATTTTTGCCGTTGAATTTCACATGGTCTTGATAACATACTCCTTATAATTTTCCCCATTTTTCTTTTTCATATTGTAACCCCAATCCATCAGTATGTTTGCTAAATCTTCAATCGGTTGCTTTCTGTTTACATCAAAATGTCGCTCTTTGCAAAATATGCCAAATTGGTTTCAAATTGATGATTGACTTTTCTTTGTATTTTTAGGAATACAATTTTCTATTTCTCTTTCTATCTCTGACAACGTAACCTTTTAAAAATCTGACGTACCGGACGCTTTAACAAATAAGTTGCAATTGTTACCATTGTAACGTACCTACTCGAAATATATCCGATTTTTTTTATCCAGTTGCATTTCTGTTCCTTTCTTTTTAGCCGATAGCAAACTACGATTTTTGTGTTTTCTAATAAGATTTTTTTTTGACTTTCATTATCTTATTAAAACACATTGTTTCATCAGGAATATCCATGTAGATATAATTTTGATTTGTAAAATTCTTTGTTTTTTTTTATGTATGTTTAATGTTCTTTGATAAGTTTGGTTAATGATTTAAAAGTTTTCCTTATACCAAACTTATGCAATAACAAGATATTTTATAAATGACATCTAATTATATTTGTTACCATTATATGGTTTTGTTTTTGTTATTCAAGATTTAGTATGTTTTTGTATTTAAAACTCAGTACGAATGTTTAATTTATTACCTATTCGTTAATTTTTTTCTAAAAACTGGAGAATGCATGGTAAAATAAATTTGTAATGAGTCTATTCCATTTTCTGGTTGTTGAAATTAAGAAAAGTTTCTCTAAAATCAAGGGATTGCTATTTTTAGCTAAAATATATTTTTAAAGTTTTTAACCATTATGTGGTGTAAGTTTAAATTTTTCAGTATCCACAAAATATTTGTTTTGTCTTCTTAAAATGTTAGATACTTGCTTCTTAATAGTTTAGTTAAGTCACTGTTAATTTTTGTATAATTATCACGATTTAAAGGTGTTATTATTTTCGGATCATATGTATTGCAATTTTTACCATTGTTGCATTGCCTTTATCTACATAAATAATTTCTATGTTATTGTCGCTGATTCCAATGCTTTTTATTTTAAATTTTGTGTTATTTTGAGGTTTACAAGGTATTAACATTTTTGCTCTCATTCTAAAGTATCATCTCTTTGTTTCCCTACTGGTAAAAAGAAAAAAATTAAAACATTTCTATTTATATTTAACTGCACATCATATTAATAACCACCTTAGTACAATAATTTTGAAAATCTGTCCACTTATTTTAAGAATAAATATTGCTCTTCACCATCATATGTGTTCTTACCATTTAAGTATCCATGGTGTACCAGCATGGACCATACAAAACAAACATTGTTCGATAGATCTGCTACCAAAGTAAATACACCTTGAATGCGGCAGATTTTTTTGACGGTCGGTATTATTGGTTTTAAGGGGGAGTCTTCGGATCTTTATTGTTCTGCATTAGTGAAGAAAAATAGTGTAAAGCATGAAAAAAACACTTATTTTTGTATTTCAATGACTGTCCGGAGTAAATAATTGAATCAATTTTTGAGTCGGTAATTTGGTTTTAAGGATACTTGACTTATGTTCCATTATAATATGTATAGCCTATTTTTGTAAAGACTGTCCGAATAAAAATGACGAAAATAATTCTAGAATGTGGTGTTTACAAAATGATATGCTTAGTTTCGAATTATTCTGTATGCCCTATTTTAAAAACGTACTTACCTTATAAAAAATAACGACACCCAAGTAATTCTAGAGAGATGAATTGCTAAAATGAGTCATGGTCATAAAAGTTTTAAAGACATCCAAAAAGTGCGTCAACATGAGAAATCGTAGCAAAAATACAGAATATAATTTTAGAAGATCACTGATTAGCTAGGAGGGGTTTAGTAAAAGCCTTAGTAGTCTAGTGGTGAAGAGATAGCGGAAATTGCAAAAACGATACTTGATAAGAAGAAAATTTGCGTACAAAAAGCCTTAACTTCCAGAGTTCTATTTCCATTATTTATTAATTTAATTAAACCCTGAAAACCTAAACCAAGTACATCACACTAAATTTTTTTTGATATTAAATATTAATTGAAAAATTTAAAAAAATTACATTGTATTCAGAACACTTCAAAGAATGCATTCCCGTTGAGAATTTAATTTAAAGTTAGTTTTTCAACAAGTTAGACAATTGTCAATTAACAAAGTTGTTTTGAACTTTCGTCGTTAAATTAAACTTATAAATAATGGAGATAAAACTTTAAGAGTTGGAACTTTTTTATCGGAAATTTCCTTCTTTTGAAGGATTTTTTTGCAATTTTTGAGTTATCATCAAAATCGAAAGGGTTTTTCCCCTTTTATTTTTTGTTAATAACCATTGCAATTTTTATTGACAGAAAAAATCGCCTTTTTCAGATTTGCATTTCGCGTCAAAATATTTTACTAAAAATGATTAGGTTCAGTCCTTAATCTAATGGTGTAAAAGTTGCCTATTGTTGCGACAATAATTATATTTCCCAGATTTAGCTTCCTCTGACTTCTGGGTGTTTTTATATCTCGAAAAATTCATGCATGGAAAAGTATTTTCGTAGATGCCATAAATTAAAAGATAGACCAAGTGTATTAAAATTCAGGAAAATTATATCAAATAATAAACCATAATATTCATTCTATTTTTCTTATTGAAAAGGTATTGACCTGTAGAATTCATTATACTGACCTAAAACCATTTAAAATTGCTAAAAAAAGGTGGACTTCCACCTAAGCTTTGCTCTCCAGTTTCCTTTCTAATCGACGTATATCAGTTGCTGTGGATGGTCATTCTTCCAGCTTCTACCCAATTAATGCTGGGGTGCCCCACGCTGTTTCTTCTACACATTAACGATCTTTTCTCTTCCACGATCAATCCGATTTATAGTTTTGCTGACGATAGTACCCTCCACTCTAGTATTCAATTTCTTAAGCCAAGATGTAATTCTGATTTGGAAAACAAGATCAGGTCAATGCAGATATCTCTTTCACAAGACCTCAAACTTATCTTGGATTGGGGCGCAAAAAATCTTGTTCAAAAACACAGTCATGTTCGCTGTCGCGGAAAAAGTCTGCCAAGGCTCATCCGTTACTTATGAGCGGCCAAGTTTTGCAGAACAAAGAGTCGTTTAATCTTGTCGGCGTTACTTTTGAGAATAACCTGAACTGGCACAAGTACATTACATCCATAGCCTTGGCAGCTTCAAAAAAGCTTGGATTCCTCTTTCGAGACAGAAAGTATTTCTCTTCTTCCAATCTGTACACTCTGTATGTATCCCAAATCAGACCCTCTTTAGAATATTGTTCTCATGTCTGGGGAATGGCGTCCCCTACAACACTTATCATTCTGGACTCCATTTAAAGAAGAGTAGTTCGTCTTATTAATGATCCCACGCTCACAAACAGGCTTCCTCTTCTTGCCCACCGTCGAGCTGTACGGGATCTGTCGCTCTTCTATAGATATTTTCACGGCTTCTGCTCAGAAGAGTTGGCCAGTATAATTCCCTCTCTGGCAGCTCCCAGCAGAGCAACGCGTAGTTTTTATGCATCCTTTTACAGTTCAGTTAAAGAGGCCTCGAACTTTCCGCTTTCTGTTCCTTCATCCTTAGAGTGTCAAGACTATGGAATCTGCTGCCCGCAGAAGATTTTTCTTTTCCTCCCTATCTCCAAATATTTAAGTCTCGTGTGAACAAACTCCCTCTCACCACACTTAAGACACCCACGGTACGTTAGTACTTAGGCATCAGCCCAAGATAAAGAAAAAAAATTGGGCAAGTTTTTAAGTAAAATTAGCTGTAGATAATGCACTTTCTATGTTATTTTTCTCCTCTACTTTTAAAGAAGTAAATTTATGGCAAAAGTAAATACTTTCCACCTACTTGTTTTAAGTAAAATTTATTAGGTACTCATCCAATTGCATTGATCAATTAACTTCTAGTTCCCTCAAGCACTTTTAATAAAAGATGTAGAGAGAAAAGAAAACAGACCCATTTGCACTTTTTCAATGGATGGCTTTAACCTTAAATGCAAATCTAAAAAAAAGACATCCGGTACGTTTATTTAAATACAAACAATAAATTCTAGAGAGGTTAATGAATTGAAAATGTCCTGACGCAAATTACCATAAAACATAATGAATAATAAAAGGTTTGATAATGTGTGTCTTGGCCAATGAAAACCACGAAAATATTTTATTGGGTGGTACTATTGTGTTCTAGGTAGGCGCAGTATGGTCGTGGACAATAGTAAGTGGTAGAACAAAATATTTTATTACTTAGAATGTAAATACATTTCTAAATTGGGCTGTGGCAATGGTAATTCGGTAGCCAATTGGTAAACGGCGATATTAAAATGTATGATAGATGAATAGGCATTGCCGTCTTGCAGTTTGATCCTAGATTTCTCTATTGTAATTAGTTTTTTAAGTACTTTTTGATGCTACATAAAATATCTTGTTGATTCTTTTTATGACTGAATGGCTATTGTTAAATCTAATATAAATATTTTTATGTATTTGTTAATTAAAACAAATATAGAAATATTTTAATGTCAAATTTAATATTAAAATAATGAGAAATGTAACACAACATGTAAAAGAAGGTTTTTGGCTAGAGCCATTTTTACGAAGTTTTGACAAAGAAATCTTTCGTATGCTTTTTCGAAACGACACCATAAATGTTTATTTAATATTGAAGTAATTCTACAGAAACCTCCCAGAACGGTTTAAAAACGGCTCTGCAAGTTAAAAGAAATATACTACATTCTAAGACCAGCAAGATATTAATATTGAACACTTTTGATAAAATAACAAATTAGTTCTTCTTATCTCTTTCAAAACAAAAATTCATTTATCCTTGTAATTTCCACTTTTGGTATAATTTTTATTGGTATAAAAACACAATATCTATCATTATAGCAGCTTCAAAAAGGTTTTGTTCCCCTTTTTGTGCTAGAGAGAACACTTTTGATGAAATATCAAATTAGTTCTTCTTATCTCTTTCAAAATAAAAAGTCATTTATCCTTGTGAGTTCCACTTTAAGTATAATTTTACTTGGTATAAAAACAATATCTATCGTTATAGCAGCTTCAAAAAGGTTTTGTTCCCTTTTTTGTGCTGAAGAGAATACTTTTGATAAAATATCAAATTAGTTCTTCTTATCTCTTTCAAAACAAAAAGTCATTTATCCTTGTGAGTTTAACTTTTTAGAATAATTTTAATTGGTATAAACACACAATATCTATCGTTATAGCAGTTTCAAAAAGGTTTTGTTCCCTTTTTTGTGTTAGAAAGTATACTTTCTTTTTTTTATCTTCATGACAGCCCACGAAGGCTTATATGTAGCGAAAGTAGTAGGTACCATCGGTGCCGGTTTTTCAGATGTATAACTGATTTTAACCTACAGTTCCGTCAACGCTGTTTAAGCACCGTTTTAGATAACGCCGTAGTGCCACCACGAAGATTTTGTATACTCCGTATGTATTTCAAAACAGACTCTGCTTAGAGTACTATTTCAAGCAACGCATTTCTAATTCCATCCAAAGAAATGCCATAAACGTTATTAGTAATCCCACTCTAACATGAAAGCTTTCTTATTTGAAAACATGAAGACAGAGTGCTAGGAACAACAGAGCGTCGAGATCGCCGACTAAGACTTTTAGCTCTTGGAGATCGCTTCACTTTAACTCCAGCAATTGTAAACCAATGGTTTCAAAACCTCGGAAGGAAAGTTGGGATGCTTATGTGTCTTGTCAAATAACAAGTTTAGGGTTTTTTTCTTACCATATCCATGCTACCACTGACTCCTGAGCATCAACGCAACCAACTGTAACGTGCTGGGACAAACTTCTGAAAACTCAAAAATAAAACCAGGTGATCTTCAATGATAAATCTTACTCTTGTTTAGGTATGCATGACGGTCGAGCAGTGCTAAGAAGATCACGTGGAAAAAGACCTAATTAATAGTTTGATATGCCTATGACACCTTGCGTATAGTGGTATTGGATGCCGTCGAGTATGGTCGCAGGATTCCGCTAGTCTTTGGATTAAAGATAGCATGGCGGCCTTTCGGTACGTTTACAAAGTAGTGAAACCTCAAGTACTTCCATATAGTGAGACGATCGAAAACCCCATGTTTCAATAAGACAACACCAGATCAATGTGTATCCAGAGTAACCGTAGACTTTATATATCAACATTACATGAACCGCTTATTCTGGTCTCTAAGATCGCCTGATCTCTTTCCGATTGAATATGCTTCCGGCAGCACTTGAACATGGGTTAGAGGTAGGATGGAATGAGATACCTTAAAAGGATATGGACTTTCTTAGATCAATGGCCAGACGTGTCAATAAGTTTACAAGAAATCAAGGTCTTTACCATTGTTATTGATCATCCGATGTTGTTGAACACTAAATCATTTATTAGTTATTGTCTGCCTTACATGCAAGCAAAAAAAAAAAATATGTTGTATTTAAATAGGTGTTTACCTTTTATTGCACCCCTAAAAGATTGTCTAGAATTTTAAAGAAAGCAGCTGGTTCAAGATCTTTTAATTCACCCTCGTACTATATCTTTTTCAATAAAATATATCGACGAGTTAATGGATGGAAATGTTTTCAGTACAAGTAACACCAGCAATTGCCAGCAATTAACTATCGATACTTTACAACTACAAACAATTAAAGAAAATTACCAGTCTTTACGAAACGACGTACTTAAATATGTATTTAGCGTGAGTTTGTACAGCAGGTCATAATTCTTTTATCCGCCATATTTATATGCCGGACATTTCTCACCAAACACTTGAGGAATCTGCTTAACGCTGCTGTTCTTAAACGTTTTGTTGGATTCCCTACATATAACTTGCCCATATATGTTGCTCGCTCATTATTTTTGTTTATCTATATCGTTTAATATGATTTTTAATAATGCATTGACCGTTTCAAATATGTTCTCACACTATATAAGTATAAATGTGTTCGTTAAGCACCAATTCAACTAATGTGCTGTTCTTTTATCATTGAAATGACACTGTGGTATTTTTCTCTGTCTATTTCAATACGATAGGTCTTTGGACGGTAGCTATGTTAAACAACTGTTGGTATAATGACTTTTCATTCGTTTTTTCTAATTTATTGGAAATATTTGTAAGAAATAAAGTAGGAATTCCTTTTCTTCTATTTTCTTTCTGATTATTGTTAAGGTTATCAATGATGTCTAAAGCTAAGGGGCCGAAGCTGGATATAAAACCCTGTCCTGACTTTACAAACCTCCATACCTTTAAATATGACTCTAAAAAGATAACTATAAATTACAAAATTTAAACTTTATAACTGAGTATCAAAAACGGTAAACATCTAATATTTCTTTTTTTTTTCCTATCATTTTACAAACATATTTATTGTCAATCCAGTACAGAGTGATTAAATTTTCAGTCGTGTCTACTGCTTATCTTGCTGGTTTTTTAGATTGTTTTTGGACTTGTTCAATAGGCATAATGACAATTTCTAACAAATTACTAATATTATGCATTTAGCATATGAAATAGGATTTAAATACTTATTTTTACAATATATTTACTATTGGTATTTATTTTTTTATATAATATAACTTTAAAATACAGTAGTCCGCCATATAAATGAACAACTAATAATTAGAGCGAATTACGTCTTTTGTAACGTCACTTTATGTTGTTTCTATTTTAAGATCTTTACCGTTTATCTGTTTTGCATCAAGTATTTTGGGGTTCACAGATATCAATTGCTTAGTTTTGAATTACCGAAACCAAAATCTCGAATTTTAAATCATGAAATAAGGATTTACAGAGTTGATCTGCTGATGCTAGGAGAGGTTCTTGTATCGACCAAAGACTGTTATTTAGCAGAATTCAGAAATGTCAAAACTTTCATGTATGTACATTTATAATCATTAAAAACCGATGGTTGTTATTATCTAACTATAGGATTTTAATGAATTCCAAAAAAATCAGTAAAATCGATATTAATTATAAATATGCATTTTAAGATAAGTTAAAGTTAGACGTTTTGTTATTGAAACCTGTTTGTAATTTATTGTAACATTGCCTTTTATACCTAGAACAGGATAATTATGCCCATCATACCATTTAATAATTTATGAAATAAAATAAAAACCTTCATTAAAGTGCGAGATTCAGTTTTTTTTTTCGAAAACGTTTTGTCTTGTGGAACGTAAACAAATAACTTGCGCGGAGTTTTTATTTATGTGTTATAACATAACATTGAGGGACCGCACTTCACTTATACGAGTACACTTTCGAATTTATTATTTAAATAAGAAATACCATATTGAAATATTTAGACAAATTCAAAAGCTCTCAGTTCGCCGAGTTTTACATTTGTCAAATGTATTAATCATTTTTAGGTTTATCATAAACTTTAATTTTATTAAAATTTTGTTAATAACTTTTATGTAGGGATAATTTAGACAAATTCAGAAGCCCTCAGTTCTTATTAGCCATGGTTAGTTCTGGTTGTTAAAGCGGCTTTTTATTTCCCCCAATTATATTTCATACGTGATAAATACCATATTAAAAATTATTAAAATTTTGTTAATAACTTCTAATCACCAAAAGTAGAAACAGCAAAGTTTTTCCTTTAGATCACAATTCCGCCATGGCTAAATAAATTAAATTTATTTCAAGAATTTTTGGTCCGCAACTTGGACATGCCCTTTAAGAAGTACATTATACATATTACAAAAACATATACATATTATAAAAACATTAATTTTAAAATCTTATTTCATATTTTTTGGCATATAAATGACAGTTTGTATTATTTAATTAACTATTTTGATATTACAATTAATATTTTCTAATCTACAAACGAATTAAATTAACTATTCTGAATTATCACTGCTACTTTCAGTTGGCAAATCTGAATTAAATTTGATATTCTGAAACACATACATTAGACAAATCTGATTTTAAGATGCACCTACTCTGGTAATCATAAGAAGTGACGGTTTCTGATTTACAACTGGAACTTGTGTAGGTCTCGTCCGTTATATTTGATGAAACTTCTTAACTAAACTGAATACAATAAAAGATACAATAACCTTTTGGCGGCACTATTGAGGTCACAACCAAACACTCCACTTGCAATAAATCAATCAGCCAATCAACTGTTAAATCCAAAATTAGCACAATTGAGTTTTATTAGGTATTTTATTAAAATTATAAACCAAAATTTATGAGCATGAAACGGATTTTTAAATTTAATGACTATACTACTTTAAAACGGCGTTAGACATTTCTGTTAATCGGATTATATATAATTTAAAGAAAAGCTGATTGCTTTTAAGACCGAAAATTTATTAAACATTAATTTTTAATCATCGCGGTGTCTTTTCATTAGTTTATTAATAATTATGCAAAGAACCTCGCATAATCTTTATGAAAATGGATTTCGCTCAAGTTTTTTGAAACACTGCCAATTATAGTTTCCAACCACAGATGCCAAAAAAAAACTAGAATACCTACAAGCAATTAAAAACAAAACACCCAGAAGTTTTATTGAATTTTAATAAAAACTTGTAAACATATTTGCCTAAAATTGTAACATAATATGGCTGATAACATTTTGGAGGCATTCCAAGCCGTACTTTTTTTGTAAAGGCTTTTTTTTCATATTAGGATTCGAACAATATGAACATGTTTACTTAAAATTCAGTGTTTTTTTTGTGTTGGATTTGTTTGGTTCCATTTGTTTTTTTGTTATTTCATTGTAGGGAGAGACTTAAATAAAATATGGAATGGAACTCAGTTGTGTTCAGCGATGCGTCCAGATTCTGTTTGGCCACACATGATGGCCGTGCAATTGTAAGGAGAAAACGTGGTGACTGCCCAGCGCTATATGGACGAAGTTTTACAGCCACATCTGCTTTCCTCTTTGGAAACATTGCAAGATCTACTTTTTCAGCAGGAAAATGCACGATCTCATGTCGCACGTGTTGGTTTAGACTTTTTAAAAGCGTCCGGTATAAATCTGCTTCAGTGACCTCCCTCGTCTCCAGACCTTTCCATCATCGAATATGTATAGGATATGATGGGAAAGAAAGTTGAAATTCACCGTGTATTTTTTAATTACACACACACATAGGCTTGGGGAAAATTTATGATCAAATGGTTTTACAACATATAAGCAGGGAAACAACACATGATAGTTACATGGTGCATTTGGGGGTGGGAGATGGGAGGTTCAACTATTGGAATTGAAGAGTATTGGGTAGTGATTGTCTAGCTGGCCCTAGAAGGGCATTCCTGATTAAACAGCATTAAAACCAGTAAGCAGGAAAAAGTTACTTGGTTGGCTGTGGTATGGGGTGAAGCTAGGTAGGGGATGGGAGTTTTATTGTTGGGGTAGACGGGTACTGGGTTGTGATGGTTTGGGTGGCTGTGTTAAGAAGTTTATGATAAATGTGTTTTACAACAAGTAAACAAATTTTGGTCGGTGGTGGAAAGGTTGAGGGATGGGTGAGGGGAATAGTCCAATGTTTGGGGCATTTCCGGCTTAAGTTTAGTGTCTGTGAGGGTTGCTATAGATTCGACTACAGTAATAAATATTTCGGTAAGGTAACTGACAAATAATTAGTTAAATGCATAATTCTGACCTTTGGAAGTGATTTTGGGTGTGTTGGGGGGATTATGGTGTTTTGTGCCCATTGAGACTTTCGATCAGGGTTTAAAAACTATTAATTTAGCAAACAAAAAATAGTTGGGAAAACCCCTTTTCTATCCAATCTAGGATTGTGTGGGTCCTTTCAAGGTTTGTTCAAAGAATATATTAAAACCGACTATTAAAACCGGGCATAATATCATACTTTTGAAAAGTTATAAAAAGGAATTTAAAAATAAAATGGTAAATACATATTCATATTTTAATAAAAATTTAAAAAAAAAATTTTTAAATTAAAATATGCTTTTATGCGGAGATTTATTAGCACCAAAAAGCCATTTAATCGGAAATTATCTGTTAAAAAAATGAAAATAAACCAATTTAAAACAGATTTTTTATTCAAAAATTTTCAATAAATTTGATTTTAGTGTATTAAGTCTCAATAATTTACATTTAATATTCATGGGAGAAATGAATAGTAGTGTTAATTGAAGTGGATTTTTATGTATTAATTTATCATATTCTTTAAAGGTTTTTTTATAATTACAATGTTTTGCATTCTTATATTATAGAACTTACAAAAAACCCAAAAGATATTGAAAACACAAAAAAATGTAAAAATTCAAAAAAGGAAAATCGAAAGATGGAAACGCGACCCCTGAATACAATGAAAATCTGCTCAAGTTAAGTGTTCTGTTGACTGAATGCCTTTCCCTTATTTTTTTCTTTCGAAGTAAAAATAATAAGTTTCGGATGTAACTAATAGTCCAATAAATGAAGGGATAAAGTGTAAATAAATCTGTCCAGTTTTCCCTTGGGGGCGCGTTCTTAGGTCTTCGAGGATGCTTGAGCGAAGAAACGTTTATCAAAATTAACGGGGGGGAAAGGGCTGAAATGGTTCCTCAGGGCCCGAAAATGGGTTTCGTTATTACCAAAATTGGGGAATTGAGAATTTTTATTTTAACAAAAAATGAAGATTGCCTTGTAATCTACAAAATGGTTCTTAAAATTTTTTTCAAAAAAAAATCGATAGTTTTCGACATAACGGACTCAAAAGTCCCCCTTTTCAGCTACATCTACCGCTAGAATGCCGCTATCTTTATGGATTCACTTATAAGCGGGCGGAAAATTGTTTCATTACTCGGGCAATACAGTTTTTGATCATTCAAAGTTCATCGGAATGGGAAAAACCCTTCGTACCTATCCTTGCATATGAGTTTGGCACCATTCTGATTTTTGTAGAATTTTGGGAAAAAAGCGGCTTTTTTACAATATTTTGAGAGCAAATTGATCTTTTTTTGAAAAATGTTTTGTTATTAACATTTCTTTCAATAATCCAAAAATGTCTTTCAGAATTTTTTTTGCGTTTTGAAAAAAAATTGTTTTGCCCATCTGCATTTTTTTAGTAAGAAACTACTACTACCACATCTATCCAGGGGAAAAAATGTTATGAATTTTCGACGGCCGTTTTTGCAAAAATTTATTAGTGTTGCAAAAAAATGGTAAAACTCATTTTTAGAACCTTGGCTTGACCATTTTCAGCGGGTTTCCACGTCGGAATCTTGATAAACTTTTTTCTCGCTCGAAAGCATAAGACCTAAGAATTGCGCCACAAATGAAAACTGTACAGCTTGAGATACTTTTAGGTCTTCAGTTACTGGACTATAAAGACTAGTGTGTCTTAAAATATCGTTCGGAGATGCAAATAAACAAAATAACCAATTAAACAAGCCCATTTATTCGGTTAATACCAAACAGAATAATAATAATATTAATAATAATTTTAATAATGTTTGGACTATTACAACTAGCTTTACAATGTTTACAATATTCCTTGTCATCATAATTATTTACTAATATAGTTTAGAATTTTAACAAGTTTTTCTTGCGTAAGTCATTGTTCCTTGTTTTAAAAGAAATATTTACAAATTATTTTTCTAGTTACATGTGCTTTGAGATGTGTATGGTGAGACAGTCATTTTAAGCTCATTAGCAATCTATTTTATTAAAATCAAAACCCCAGTTATCGTAGTAGTCGAAGAGCTGGTTGCCACCTTGACTAACCTGCAAGTCTGGTGTGTTGACGTGGTTGGAAAATCGTTTCGTCAGACGGTCCATTCTCCAATCTCGACTGCCCGTGTTCATATGACACACAGTTCCCATTTGGACAAAATTATATCTTATAAAAATATATAAAATATAATATATATATATATATATATATATATATATATATATATATATATATATATATATATATATATATATATATATATATATATATATATATATATATATATATATATATATATATATATATATATATATATATATATATATATATATATATATATATATATATATATATATATATATATATATATATATATATATATATATTTAACCTAGAAAATTAGTGGTGAGCGAGACCGGTCTTGTCTTGCAGTCTTGGTCTTGGTCTTGTAGCAAGACCAAGACCAGACCAAGACCAAGACCAAGACCAAGACCGTCCTGCAAGACTCTTGCACTTCTGCAACTTTTTTTATAATATTAAAATATTCAATTTTTATATTCAATATAAAGAATATTTTATACAGATATGACAAAAAATGTGGCAAGAACTTTAAAAAGGCGATTATTTAATGAGTAACAGGTTTCTTTAATAAAATATTAATTAAATAGATTACTTTGTTATTTTATACAGTTCTTTAACAACATAATGAGTAAGTTCAATATCATGTTTCAAAAATAATAGGATTGTGACTTAATGGCCCCACCAAGCACGATATCCCGAAACCCCTTCACGATAGAGAAAAGCTAGGGTACAAAAGTTATAGAAGCAAAACCTTTCATATTCCTTATGTTTTTTTTAAATAAGCTATCTAGTGATGCCACTTACAGGGAATTAAAAATTTTCAAAATCCTTAAAAAAAATTTTTTTTTCCTCACTGAAAAGGGGGGCACCTTGGGGGGTTTTTTTTTAAAAAAGATATAAATGTAAAAGAAAATTAAAATTTAAAAATATATTTTTTATGTCATAAAGGAATAATTTTTTAAAAAGGATTTTAAATACCCTTTCGGTTTTGACGGAAAAGGCAAAATACAATCTAAGAAAAAATAATGACGCCATTTTTGTCAAAACCGAAAATTATCATAAACGTTGACATTGTTTCTATATGAGAGTTTAACAATTTTACAGCCTAATATACAGAGTGGCGTTTTTTTTTAAAAGGATTTTCCCTCATTTTTTTTTTTTTTTGGGTTAAAAGCTAAGGATTTTTTTTTTAGTAACAGTGGATTCTTCGGAAAATTTTAAAATAGAAAAATATTTTACTTTTTTCGCCCTTTTTTTATAATTTTTGTTTATTCAGTTTTTCACCATCATGAACTTTTTTTGGGGAAATCAGCTTTGTCCCCTATTGAGCCACCTTGTAAAAATTCAGAATGTTTATAAAGTATTTGTACAAACTTAGTACGGCAAATTTTTGACTAATTTAAAAATAAAAGTTTATATGAACGGAAAAGATTTCAAAAAAATTTTTTTTTTTTAAAAGAAACCAATGCTTAAAATTTTCAATCTTTTTTACAAAAAATTTCCCTCTGATTAAAATTAAAAGTATCATTTTTTTACTTAAAAGTACAGAGTTTTGTTTTTCTTTTAATTTTTATGCTTTTTTAAAAAATTTAAATACTTCTTATCACTAAAATGTTTTTATGTACCACTAAATGTATAAAAACAGGTTGTGTCTCAACTAAACTAAAAATGAAGCATAAATAAATAACCCCAACATTTAAAATATGTGACCAAGACCCCCTTTGGCTTAACAAGACCAAGACCAACCCCAGCTTGCAAGACCAAGACCCGGTCTTGGTCTTTTCTTTTATTTAGAAAATACGCCTTTAACCTTTAAATGACCATGATATGAGCCTGAAGTCAAAAAATTAATAAGAAATTGAAAAAAATTAAAATTTTAAATATATATATATATATATATATATATATATATATATATATATATATATATATATATATATATATATATATATATATATATATATATATATAAAAAAGCAATTTAAAAAAGGGGTTGAAAAAAAAAAATTGGGTGGAAAAGTATTCGATGCCCGATTGCTGATAAATAATTGTACCCATACATTTGGCAACAAAAACGGGGAAGGTGACCATGAACAATCAGAAAGTGTTTGGAATCACGTGAAGATACATTTAAAAGTATAAGTTTTTTTTATCGTTTTAATAAATGAAAAAAAAGAAATACAAGAAAAACTTTTTTTTTTATTATTAACATAATCAACGAACTCTTGAAAGAAATAAAGTAAAAAAACCCTTTTTTTTCAAAATGTTTAAAAGGGGGGAAGGCGGGAGAGTTCTTGTAAACGCACTGTACCGGCAACGTTGATTAAACACACTAAAAACATCATTTCAAATAATTTTTTCAATGTTTATGGTTCACCATAAATCATTTTTATAAATCGATGATTTTTTTGGTTTAAAATTATTTTTAAACCAGAAAACTATTTTTTTTTTTTTGTCTGAATAACAGAAGATATGTCATTTACTTTAGATGCTCAATTCGATTGCTGTTGATCGAGTCAGTTTAAAAAATGTTATTGAATAAACAACCCAATAGAAGAGATAAAACGACATTGAAGTGGCGTACAATACCTAATTTAATGAAATTTTTATCAAACGAATACAGCAGCTGCAAAATCAACCCTTTTCCAGTGCAATCGGATCTTCAAGAAAATTTCCATTTTGTTTTTTTTTGATAACAATGGCAATTTGTTTACGTTTTCCCAAAAAAAAAAAAAACATATTTTATACCAAACACCCTGCCTACAAACGGGGTTATTTTTTTCTAAAAAAAGTTCGAAAAAAAAATATTTTATTAAAAAAATATTGTCTTAATTTGATTGTGAAACTTGCCTATTTCATGTTATAGTATTGATAGAGTTATACAGGTAGTCCAAAATATAAAGTGTCGTGTTGAAGATTTAAAAAAATTACACTGTACACCATACACATCTCACACTTCAAAAATGCTTTTTAATTGTTGATATGTTCAAAAACAAGAAAGAACACAAACAATAAGTCTTTTTAACCTAAAAGGATTTTCTAAAAGTGTTAAGTAACTTATAAAAAAAAACCGTGGTTCTTACAGTTAGAAATTTTAGACCTAGCTATCATACGTACTAAATAAATAATAGTCGATTTTTTTTTCCCCCTTTAAAATTTTACATTTTTTTAAAAACAGTTCTTATCTTAATATGAGAAACAGGCAAAATATTTGCATTGGTAGTACTAGGCGTTGGCAAAGACAGTTATACTTTTTACTAAAGACGTACAAAATATTGCTAAATTTTTGGTAATAGGTTTAAAAAAACGCTTACTCAAGCGGGGGGCCATCGGGGAAAAACGTCCACACGCTGCTATATAAACGAACACTGTTGCCAAAGTTAAAACAATGGTAACAGTAATAGACCAAATTCGTTTTAATAATGATGGTAAATTAAAATTTAAAAATTTTTTTTAAATTATTTTTTTTTTACATCCCACATAACAAAAAAAGCTAGAATTAAACAACAAAAAAATTTAAATTTATTTATTACTGAAAAATCGAACGATCCGATTGATTCTTTTCTACAATTTAACAAACATTTATGACAATTTTTAGAGTTTAATTTTTATTCTTATTTGATGTCTTGTATATCGTGTTGTTGTTTCTGCGTTGTCTTTTTCTGTTGTGGTTTTAAAAAGACATTAAAATGTGTATTCTTGCTAACGTTTTTTTGGTGTTTTTATCAAAATGTCTAGCAATATTTATCTATAGCATAATTTCTTTTTAATTACATCCACTGAGCTGGCCCTGACCAAAGTGTTCATTAAGGAATAACTGGGCAGCATCCACTACACCGACGGAATCTTGAGATTATTACAGAGCTGACCTCTCCATATAATGATCTACGCCTCAGCAAAGGAAAAGGAGGCCGCACAGGCTTCGGTTCCTATGAGATAGAAGAAGAAGTAAAAGTTCTATGAAATCATGGGAAAATATGCAACCGTATTTTAGGGGAAGTTATGGCATTAGCCAAAGCTATAGAATATTGCTTTTAGAAGATACAGGAAAAATAACCATAACAGTAAGGGAGCGATCGGGGGGCTAACAAATACAGTGCACAGATCAGGACTTACGAGTAGATGTCGGGAAGCAATTTATAAACTAAGAAAATCAGTGTAACCCCAATGGGTCCCTGGACAAAAAAGGGATCCCGGGAAATGAAATGGCTGACAAGCCAATTTGGGAGCTAGGACAATGGAGCTGAATATACCTTGGGGATCTCTTTCCGGTATGACAGAGATAGCAACTTGGATAGAAAAACCGTTAAATGAGAACTAAAAAAAAGAAAAAAAACCAAAGACAATCAAAGGCTATTATTGGGAAAGACCTATGGAAAGACCTACCGATGAGCCAAAGGAATTCAATAAGGTGCAAATGAGAAACCTGACAGGCATACTGACAGGTCATTGTGAAAAGACACTATCTCAACAAGATAGGAAAAAGCGAGACAATACTTTAGATGGTGTAAAAGAGGGAAGAGAGGACGCCATACATATCTTAGGGTTCTAAACACTAGGCATCAAAGGGAAATGTCTAGGAACGGCATGGCTGGAATTAAATGACATAAGATCCCTACCATTAACTGTAAAGTGTTGCTCTATTAAGCAAAATGACAGCATATCAGTGAAAAAGAAATGCATACATAAGGCACAGTACAGGGTTCCCGAACCTGTTATGCTTAAGGGGTTGGTGTAGAGTATAGTGGGCTTAGGCTTCAGTGTTAGAGCTCCAGCGGGGAACTCACCATGCTACGATAGATAATAGATAGACAATCGGATAAAGATAAAGTTCTATCTTGCTCGAATGGCAGTAAGCTTTCTGGTCCTTTGCCAAAAATATTAGTCAAAACTTTTGCACAAATTCTTTTCCCTAATTCTGAAGATGGAATTGTCTCTACCTCCAAGGAAAAGCCGAACTATTTCCAAAACAATTTGCTGCCAATTCTGCTGATCCTCTATTAATCTTCCTCTTCCAACAGTTGCTCCTTTCTCATAAAATGTCCGATATAATTTTAAAGTCAAACAGATCAAGCGTATTTTTCTTCTCTTTATTAAAAAATCGTCGGCTGGATGGCATACCAGCAATCGTCTTAAAATGTGCTCCCGAGCTTGCACCCATCCCAACTCGCCTCTTTCAATCTCTTACGACACGGGCATTTTTTCCCCGGGGAGTTGGAAAGCTGCGCGTGTGCACTCCCCAAGGATCCAAAACTCTTCCTTCCCAAATATAGACCTATATCTCTTCTTTCAGTTGTTTGCAAAGTAATGGAAAAATTTTAATTCCACATCTTAAAGTATCTGGAAAAACATAAGATCTTACATGATAGACAATATGGATTCCGTCACAGTAGATCAGCTGATCTTCTTTCCTTTGTCTCACACAACTGGAACAAGTCCCTTGAGTTTCTTGGTGAATCCCAGATCGTTGCTCTTGACATTTTCAAAGCTTTCGATCAGGTCTGGCATGATGGGCTTCTTAACAAACTTCTCACGGTCTTCCACCTGGGTTTGCTCTTGGCTTTCCAGTTTCCTTTCTAATCATATATCAGTTAGTGTAGATGGTCATTCCTCATTTTCTACCCAAAATTTAAAGCCGGGGTGCCCCAGGGCTCAGTGCTGGCACCCACGCTGTTTCTTCTACACATTAACGATCTTCTCTCTTCCACAATCAATCCCATTCATAGTTTTGCTGACGATAGTACCCTCCACTCTAGTATTCAATTTCATAAGCCACCGTGTGATTTGAAAACGGAGTCAATGCAATATCTCTATCACAAAACCTCAAACTTATTTTGGAGTGGGGCGCCAAAAATCTTGTTCAGTTTAACCTCGAAAACACAGTTATTTCGCTGTCGCGAAAAAAATCTGCAAATGCTCTCCCACTTGGCGGCCAAGTTCTGCAGAACAAAGAAGGGCGTTTAATCTTGTCGGCGTTCCCGAGAATAACCTTAACTGGCACAAACCATTACATACATAGCCTCGGCAGCTTCAAAAGCTTGGTTTCCTCTTCCGAGCCAGAAAATATTTCTCTTCTTCCCAAACTGTACACTCTGCATGTATCTCAAATTAGACCCTCTTTAGAATATTGTTCTCATGTCTGGGGAATGGCGTCCCCTACAACCTTAGCATCTGGACTCCATTCAAAAAGAGCCGTTCGTCTTATTAATGATCCAACGCTCACAGAAAGGCTTCCTCCTCTTTTCCCACCGTCGAGCTGTAGGTCTGTCGCTCTTCTATAGGTACTTTCACGGCTTCTTAAGGGAGTTGGCCAGTATAATTCCTTCCTGGCAGTTCCCAACAGAGCAACCCGTAGTGCAACTTTTATGCATCCTTTTACAGTTCAGTTAGAGGCCCCGAACTTCCGCTTTCTTCGTTCCTTTATCCTAAGTGTCAGACTGTGGAACCTGCCCGCAAGTTTTCCTTCTCCTCCCAATCTCCAAATATTTAAGTCCCCCTGTGAATAAACTCCCCTCCTTTACCAAAACCCTTTGCCCACGGTACGTTAGTACTTAGGCATCAGCCTTCGTGGACTGTCCCAAGATAAAAAAAAAAAAAAAAAAGATAGATAGATAGATAGAGACATCAAAGTAAAAATTTACATAATTAAAATTTTATTACTATATGGCAAAAAAAACAAAAAATTATTATTATTACAACAAATTTGGCCTTTTTTCCACAGAAATATATTCAAATTACTGTTACCATTGTTACTAGCTTCGGCAAGATTGTTTGTTTTTATATAGATAGCAGCGTGTGAACGTACGATTGACGTCATCTTTATTACCAAAAAATTTGTATTTTGTGCGTCTATAGTATAAACTATAATTGTCTTTGACATCGGTCCAGCAATTACATAACATGATGAATTTAACATATTAAAGGTGAAGGTCTAGCGAAATACTACAATACCTTTGTAGGTCAATATATTTTGCGATGTTTGCATTATAAAATCTTATTAGTCGAGTAAAAAAAGGAAAGGGTTATTCTTTAAATTACCTATCCAAAGCTGTGACGGTTGCATATATGATTTTGTTTTTAAAAATCTTAAAATAGAAATCTTAAACTCCAAATATATACTAACTTTTTTGAAAAATTCAATTCATGAATGATTCTTAAGTTAGCGCAATTAAAACAGTAAAAGATGTGTTGCTAAATCGATACGGAGTAGTAAAAGTCAAGACGATATATGTAAAGGATGTCTAAAAAGTGCACCAAGAGCAAAAAACCTAGCAAAAATACAGGGTGTAGTTCTGGAAGATTGTCGATTAACCAAGAGATTTAGTAGATACCTAGTTAAAGCAATGTTTTGGTTAAAGTTTTGAATTTTAAAATGCTATGTGCACAATGAGTGCCGCATTTGAAAGCAATGGAACAAAAACCCATTCCATAGGTTTTAAAGCAAGATTTGTAGAATTTTAGAAAAAATAAATCGGATTTTGTGTGCCGTTTCATCACTATGAATAAGACCTGAATGTGTAACCGTAATCCTGAATCAAACAAGAGACAAAAGTGGTATGATCCCAACAATTCGGTTTAAAGCGAGTTGGGGTTCCAGATCTCGGTCAAGAAGGTGGCGATAAAGCCAGGACGGTAAGACTTCAGTGCATTTATTTTGCCATGTTTCGCATTTTCTGCATAATATGTAAATTTAAAATATCTATCCATTTAGTGCTTATATTTTTTACATCTCAGTATTTCCCTCTGAATTCTCTTCATTTTCCGGTTCTTCGGGTAAGGTGTAGACTCCTGTAAGAACTACGCTGCAACTTCCAGGACTTCGGGCATTTTAGTACCTACGGTGACTGGAACCAATATGACCCATTTCTGTAAAAAACACACACAAATATTAAAGGTTGAATTGGTTTAAGTACTACCTAAGTATACGTAGATACATCAAATAAAAGTTTTTCTGTTCTTCTATACAGTGCATGTCATTTATTTATAAATAATAATAACGTATACAAAATCATTCAGTAATATTCCCAGTAATGTACAATTTTCCAATAATAAAGGATTTTAATATAGGCACTTCAATAATATATACAAAATATTGATTTAGTTTGGGACATTTTACCTAACATAACCTTGCCCTCCTAAACACGAATCTGTGTTCAGAATATGCTTATTAGGTCTTAATTTTTTCTAACCTTAGAAAACATGTGAAAATCAATAAAAGTACACGAAAAAACACCTACAAAAATAGAAAAAATTGTTTTTTTTATTTTCAAAAAACCAAGACCCTGAAAAATGAAAATCCACACTAAGAATTGATGTGTCACGTAACATTTTTTTAAAGCATCAAAAAATCAATATTAAAATGAACAAATTTGCTTCAAAATTTGATACACCTGGAGTTTTAGATGTCGCTGATTACAGAATACAAAGATTTGCAAAATTAAAAATGGCGGGTCTAACATAGATGACAAGATTTTAAAAAATCATTTCGTCATATTGGATTCGCCATTTCCAATTTTTAAAATCTGATGCCACCCTTAAAACACCTTTGTATCAAATCTGGCGTAAATCAAAAGAGTTTTTAAATTTGGTCCGCCGACATCTTAAATGTTGTAAATCTGACTTTCGATTTGTAATCAACGACGCTCAAAACCACCGTATATTAAATTTGGCGCAAATCAATTAATTAAAAAAAAATAATTATTTTTAACCACCGAAAACTATTGCCTATTACCTATAAGAGAAGTGGGTGTTCCAGTACTAAGTAGAGTCTCTTCGGTAAGATTTCTATGGTAGAAACTAGTGTTTTTCTGATGATTAAATTGTCATGACGTCAAGTTATAGGGATCGTTGATGTTTACAGATCATCGGAGAAACTTGTCGAGTTCAGTTTGGGTACGGTTTTTCTTGGTGCTTTAACCTAAAAGATTCAATAATCAAAATCAAGTATTTTTATAAAATTATGAAATAGAACGCATTTCTTCTCTAAGTGTTACATGGAATAAAGAAATCGGTAATTTATTGTTTTCAATAAGGAAACTTAGTATTATTTAAGTCAAGTTCTACCTTTCTTCATTGTAAAAAAAGAATGATCGGTTTAGCAAAAATACTGTTTAAAAAATTGACCCCTTTGGCATTACGGGCCCCAAAAAAACGATTTTTTGGGTGCTAAGTATTTTTAAATTTTTATTGGAGGGGCATTTTGAGAAGTTACTTTTTTTTTTTTTTAATCTTAAGACAGTCCACGAAGGTGTGCCAAAGTACTAACTTACCGTTTTTGTCTTCAGTGTGGGGAGGAGTTTGTTCACACGGGACTTAAATTTTTGGAGATTGGGAGGAGAAGGAAAAACTTCTGGGGGAAGCAGGTTCCATAAGTCTTGACACTCTGGGATGAAGGAACGAAGAAAGCGGGAAGTTGGGGGCCTTCTAACTGTTAAAAAGGATGCATAAAAGTTGCACTACTTTCTCTGTTGGGAGCTGCCAGAAAAGGAATTATACTGGCCAACTCCTCTGAGCAGAACCCCAAAAAATACCTATAAAAAGGCGACAATCCCCCACCCTCGACGGTGGGCAAGAAAAAGGAAGCCTTTCGGGAAAGCGTTGGATCATTAATAAGACAAGGGAAGGGAAAGTCCAGAATGCTAAGTGTTGTGGGGGAACCCATTCCCCAGACATGAAAACCCCTACTAAAGGGGGTTCTGTTTGGGTACATACAGAGTGTGATTGGAAGGAAAAGAAATATTTTTTGGCTTGGAAGAGAAATTTTAATCTTTTTTTAAGCTGCCGAAGCTATGGTTAAAAAAGTGTTTGTTCCCGTTGAGGTTATTCTCAAAAAACCCCCAAAAAATTAAACGACTTTTTTTTTCTGCAGAACTTTGGGCCCCTCTATTGGGGGACTTTTCCGACTTTTTTGCGACCGCAAAATACCGAGGGCCGAACAAGATTTTTTTGGGGCCCCAAAACCAAGATAAGTTTTAGGTCTTGTGAAAAGATTCCATTGACCCCCTTTTTTTCGAAATCAGGGTTTTGGTTTGGTTAAAAATTGAATCGGGAAGGGTTCTATCGTCAACAAAACTTTGAATGGGATTGATTGTGGAAGAGAAAAAGATCGTTAATGTGTAAAAAAAGGGGGGCCAGCACTGGCCCGGGGCCCCAGTTTTTGGGAGAATTTTGGAGGAATGACCAAATCTATTCGTCGATTTAAAAAAAAAAGGAAAAAAGCAAATTTAAACCTAAAAGGGAAAAATTTTTAAAAAGGTCAGAAAACCGTAAAGGGTTTATTGCCCAAGACAAGACTGGGGTTAAAAAAATCAAATTTTCCCCGTTGTGGAGACAAAGGAAAAAAAAGATCAACTTGGATCTAACGGGGGGAAACCAATTGTTTCATGTGGGGTTTTTTGTTTTTCCCGATACTTTTTAAATTTGGGAAATTAAAAATTTTTCCCTTACTTTTCAAACAACTGAAAAAAAGGGTATAGGTCTATGGGAAAACTTTTTTGGGTCCTTTTTTGGGGACGGGAACGTGCAGCTTTCCAACTCTTTTTGGGAAAAAGGGCCCAAGATGGGTTTAAAATGGGTTCCCCAAACTCGGGGGGCACATTTTTTTTAAAAAGGGGGTTGCTGGTATGCCATCCAGCCCAGACGTTTTTTTGTATTAAGAGAAAAAAAAAATACGCTTGGGTCTGTTTGACTTTAA
>JAHBCN010005183.1:0-57826 GCA_019359885.1 Listronotus oregonensis
TGTCATACAGGCCTACAACAATCAGGGTTTTTTTGTCCGGGCTTAGGCTCTAAACATGTCAATTCCACGGAGAATTATTTATTTGAAAATGCTTGTAGGTCACAAACCCACATAATTCTTAAGATACTTTACGTTAAAGTTACGGAGTAGCCTACAAAAATTTTGAGTCAGTTCAGTCAGTTCTACAAAAAAAAGATGAAAATATTTATTTATGATTTTAAATATAGAAAGAAATATCACTATTACTTCTACCTTTGCTTTATAACTGCTTTTCCACGATTTTTTACGACATTTTAAGATGGGTTAATACCATGGTTTTAAAAAATACCTGCAATAGACTGCATACGAGAAAAGGGCTAATGTTTTGATCGTGCCCCGTAAATGTCCCTTGCTCTCAAAGGCTGAGCTTTGTAGCAAGAGTTTATGTAGAAGTGAGGCACAGTTTTGTGTAAAATTGTTTTCCGTTTTTTTTGATACTACATAGGCTTAAAATCAACTGTCATTTAAAATTTTTTGAACAAGCCCTGTCGATACATTTAGGTTGTGGGAATAGCAATATAGCCGCAGCCTTCTACTAAAATTTTACTAGATGAAAAGTCGTTATTCTTAGGCAAAAATTTATGTTTCGTCCCTTAAACATCTTTTTTTTTGCGAATATTAAGATATCTTTATTATTTGAAAATAGTTTACACTATTTTACACCTTTTGTACACACCCAGTCCTAAATTACATCTATGATAGGAGCGCTTTGGTAAAAAAGTGTAAAATATAGTGTACCCAATTTCTAAATAACAAACAGACCTACTAAATGTTGTTAAAAAACATAGAGGAAGGCTTTTCAAAAACAATTAAAGGTCTGAATTACGAAATGCAGTCTAACAAACGATGCATAGTATTTTTGATTTTTTGATATAATCATCGTAAAAATGTACGATTAAATTTGATACATAAAATGTTAATTTCAAAAAAAATTATCCCCGGATATATTTTCTGTAACAAATTGAATTTTTACCACGACTTAGTAAAAACTCCCAGCATTTATCTAGAATTGGAGTATGCCGCTATATCTACTGGGCGGCAGCAGGTAAAATTTTTTTGGTACATTTTTTTATTTTTTTTAATATGACCAGTTTACCTAATAGATCACATATTTTATTATGTTCTATAATTTATTTCAAATAAAAATAAAAAAGTAAAAAATGGTTACCTAAAATAAACACTAACCCTTGGAACTTACTCCTTGATTTTTGTAGGACAGTAACCAATGAGCTGACAGCATATATAGAGAAAGCATTTTATTCATAAACGCAATCGAGAGCTGCGCCCAACATGTTTGTGTTTATTATTGGCGATAGAATGGTAGAAGCATAGTTTGTACTTACTTGTGAAATAATAATCCTGAAATCATATCCGTCACTTTACACACTTGGCACTGTCTTACCATTTTAATTTATTGAAAGTACTTACACAAAACTAAAATTTACACAATTGTCACGAAAATAACCCAAAACAACAAGAAACATTCATACTAAAACGCCATATTGAATGTCATCTGTCGAGCGAAGCCGAAGGTGGCCGAAGTACAACGACTATTAGTCGTTGGCTGAAGTACGCCTCTTCGAAAAATGCACTGTTGTCACGTTGTCGCGCCTTTATTAGTAGCTGTCCAAAAACAAAATAGTATTTTAACATCATTACTTTTCTGTGTAATGCTTTATAGTAATAAATATAACAAATATTATTTACAGTTTAAAATACAATAGTAGAGCCTAATTTGATGTAATTTTAAGAACAAATTAAGTAAAATTTAATCATAATATACTATCAAGTAAATGAAACAGAAAAATACTTGGCAGCCATGATTAACAACAAAATAGTATCTATAGTAACCATTTTCCCGGGTTTTGGTGGATTTTATTGTTTGAGTACAGAGGTTCATTCATCGCTAGGCAAAACCTTAGAATGTGCGTTTATGATGCCACGCTTATGCCAAATCGATGCGTTCTCCAGTTAACCTAACAGCTTATTGACAGTAACCATAACACTTTACTATTATTTATCCAGTGACGCAAAAATCAGCCGGTTTTTATAAATTACCTAACATCATAAATTTGATATGTTAAGGGTATTGGTCTTGTTAAAGGCCTCAATATTTTTGCAGGTCAAAATATTTCTAGATGTTGGCATTATAAAATCTTTTAGTTCATAAAAAAGGGAGAAGTCACTCGGTAATTTTCCAATACATTGTTAAATTGACATGTTTGTCGCATGCCACACTGAAAACTCCCCAATTCTCAGAATTTTCAAAGACAAAAAAGTTGTAGGTTACGTCCAAATAAATTTACTCACGAAATTTTAAAAAGAATATTTTATTTTTAAAATTTAAATCCTGGACCGATATCTATTAATAAGGTCGACAATTTAAATATTAACTATTTTACTCAGGCATGTTTTTTGGTAATTTCGTACCATATTTATAATCTTAAATTCTGTAAAATTAAAAATATAATCTGTATTAAAATAGTGTTTATCTATTGCTGCCTTTTACTTTGTTTCTATTTATTTCCTAACAATAACAGGTTGTTTTTATATTTACTGCTTGCTAATATTGGTGATAGCTAACATGGAAGTAAAAATATATTTAAAACACGTATCTAATTAGCAAATACTAAGTATAAAATTAAACAATTATACAAAATGATTAAAAACCTTTAAACAACATTTATTATTACAGCCAGTTTACTAACCAACTATAGCACGTACTTTAGTAGCATATATCTTACTGTTTTCAAAAGATAAAAATAACTGAGATACATAGCTGTTTCATCTATCCGTGGCTTTTAAAGGCTACAAAAATACAGGATCTTCTGATTTTATACCTTTCATTGCTGCGCGAAAATTAATCAGGATTTTACTACGCCAGTTGTGCCAGACAGATAGTTTATGCGCGTGGTTTTTATTAGTCCGTTTATTACAGGACTTTTTTGTCAGTACTGCAAAAAAAACTATAAAGGTGACATGTGTCAATTACTCGATTTGCGTCTTAAAGTTAACGTAAAACAAATATTTTTATACATTAAAAATGCCTTTATACTTTTCTGATCAGTGTTTTCCTAATTATTTGGAACAGTTCATTTATTTAATAAAAAAACGTTACCGAGTACTACAAATAGGTTTACTTACTTTTTTATATTGTACGCTAAAATGTTATTGTTTAAAAAGAGCAATTACGTCTTAGAGAAATAAAGGGATAAGTAAACAGATCTTCAAATATACAGTGCCTTAAGTATTTTTTACCTAATTTCTATTTAGCCCTAAAAAATTGTTAATTTGACCGTTACTTAATGGAACTTACAATTACTGAATTTCCACATAAGTTTCGCTAACACTGTAACATTTTAAGTCTAGTCGAGAGGTGTGTTTCTTGCGAAAAAAAGTTGGAAGCGATAGCTTCTCGACGTAAAATGCAAATGAGAAAGACGTTTCAAGGGTTTTTTCTGCCAATAAAAATTGCAATTGTTATTAACAAACAACGAAAAAAGAAAAAAGCCATTTTGTTTTTTGATGATAACTAAAAAAGCATAAGAGATAGCGGAAATTGCAAAAAAAATCCTTAAAGAAAGAAAATTTCCGATAAAAAAGTCCCAAACCCCGGAGTTCTATTTCCCTGATTTATAATTTTATTTTAACGCTGAAAATGGGCCTTCGCGCGACCTTTTTGGTTTCGCGCTCGGTGTCAAAACCAAGTAATATCACTTAATTTTTTTTTTAATTATTGTCTACTCAGAACACTTTAAAGAATTTATTTCTGCTAAAAATTTAACTAAAAGTAAATTTTTCAACAAATAAGACAATTGTTAATTAACAAAATTGTTTTAAACGATTGTTTTCACTGTATATTAAAAAGAAAAATGTTGAAATAATTGTTGTATAAATTTTTCGCATCGTGGAGCTCTTCTTATGTACATACCTAACAAGATTCACCATATAAGTTTTAAATGTTTGCTTTGTTTATAATAATTTATAACTTTGACAATATTACTGTGATTTTTCATTATTTGTCAAAGTTATAAAATTATTTTAAACAAAGAAATAATTTTTTTAACTTTTATGGCATTATCTTGTTAAGTATGTATAAAATAAGGGCAAAAAATCGAAACAATTTTTGTTTTGTCGCCGAGCGCGCAACCAAGAATGTCGCGCGGGGACCCATTTTCAGGGTTAAATTAAAAATATAAATAATTGAGATAGAACTCCGGGAGTTGGAAATTTTTTATCGAAAATTTCCTCTTTTTCAGAGATTCCAATTTCCGCTTTCTCCTATGGTTTTTGAGTTATCATCAAAAATCAAAATGGCTTTTTTATTGGAAAAAAATCCTCAACACCTGTCTCAGATCTGCATTGTGCGTCGAATAAGTTATCGCTCATATTTTTCGAAGCCTTCTAACTATTTTTGGCAGGAAACACTTTTTGACTAGACTATTTAAATAAGTAATTTCAACTAATATTAAGAAATACACATTAAGAAAATTTACATTTTTACTTAACAATGTTTAATAGTACAGTAACCGAATGTGTGAACCTGAAGATCAGGTTATGCCGTCATAATTTTGTTTTTAATTTGCAGGTATTAATGTATACAATAACCTTTGAAAATATCATATATAAAAAAATGTCCGCAAGGGCCTGAAAATGGCCCTTAAGAGCCCCGAAATCCGTTTTTTCAATGAATATGGTCGATATCTTCCGAAATATGACACTTACGCAATTCGTGTTTGGACGAAAATGAAGAGCAGTTCATTAACTGCAAAAATGATTTCCATCATCTTTGTCAAACATTTGATAGTTTTTGCAATAATCGGCCATAAATGCGCCGAGTATTTTTTGCACCTGCTCCGTTTCTCGAAAAGTGCTTTAAGCTAGTTACCCTTCCAAACGGACGGACTAATTTTTAAATAACTCACGTAAAAATGCATATTTTTGCATGAGTTAAAGTTAACATAAAAGAAGGAACGTCCAGCAATAATATATTGTTACTGTTTTCTTTTTTTTTGTTTCTTTAGAATATTAAAAACTTTAGCCAAAGTTAGTTTTTGCTCGATGTTTTGACCCTCCTATCAATCTGTTCATAGTTTTTTATAAAAAGTAATTTTACCGAATTCTTTTGGATTATGGAGCTTTAGAAGGTGTTAAATACATTCCGCAAAATTCAAGAAATATATTTGTGTATTTTTAATAAACAACGTGTTTTTCTCAGGGCGGTTTTTTGAATATCTGGAGTTTTCGAAAATGTTGTGGTTTATACTATGTGGTTTTAATTTTATTGATTTTTAAGGATTTTAGGAGAGAAAGTTTTTACTTTTGTTAGCTAAATGTAAGATTTTATATTTATTGTCGAAACCATGACTCTAATATATTAAATGTAAGCGTAAGTAGAATCTTTTTTATTTTTATAAAAACTTTTTTTTTGCTTCAAATTATTTGATCAAACGTACTTCTATTCCTGTTTAACCCATATTTACTTTGGGGCATGTGAAGCATTTTAATTTGCGTAACACTATTTTTTTTACTTTTAATATTTTATCTTTGTTGATATTAGGTGTTTTCCTAAATTCATATTAGTTTGCTATGCTATTATTACGTTTTTTTTAGAACTAGAGTTTTTAAATGTCATAAATAAACATCTTTACTAAAATTTTGTATATTTAAAAAAAATAGCGAATGTAGATTACCGCCCTTATGCTCTTTTGGAAAGGATACCGTTGGCAACATAATGTAACTATATCCGCTCCTCATACGATGCTTCTGGTCGGTCTGTCACAAAGGGTCATATAATAAGTGAGTTGTTTTCAGTGTCATACCAGTGTTGAGCAAATATCCCTAGCGAGAATATAATTGTGGTGACTGGTTTATATTGTTTAAATAAAAACAAAGTGTCTATATTTTAAATTCGTTGGTATTTGGCATTAATGTTTTTTCCTAATAGAATACCAGGTAGTAAATTATACCTTGTACTGGTCAAAAACAACAGTAGTTAAAGTTAACTTCTATAACAAGTATATATCAAATAGATCGGTTACGCTTTCGACATGGTGAAAATTTTGTCTACTGTTCCAATAGCAATTTTGTCTAATTATTTATAAAATCGTTCATGATCAATGAAACTGTAATTATTTTAGTCTACACAATTTTTATTCTATTGTAAATGCTATGATTAAGCTTTGTAGGCTTCACTACCAACATCAGTGCGAGTCTTTAACTTGGAATTTTTGTAAATCAAACAAGGATTTTTATTCGAAAATATGCTCGGACACGTCAATTAATATTCTAAATTGCGCTCTTTTTGATGTTATAAAATTTTATACAGCATGTCCCAAATTTGAGATATGACGTTATCGAATATTTTTTTTAAATGGCATCACTAATTTTTTACGACTATTTTTAAAGAGTATATTTAGTTATACATGTGTGCCAAATTTTAAATTTTTATTTTTGTCATTTAAAAGATATTGCCATATATATTTTATATAAATATAGCGCGAGTCTCTAACTTGGATTAAATTCAGTAAATCAAACAAGGTTTTTTTTCGGAAATCTGCTCACACATTAGATTAGTATTAGTATTAAAATGTGCACTTTTTAATGTAAGAAAATTTTATGCAGCATGTCCTAAGTTTGAGATATAACGTTATAATTTTTTTTTATAAATGGCAACAATAATTTTTTACGACTATTTTTAAAGAGTATTTCAAGTTACACATGAGTGCCAAATGTCAAATTTTTATTTCTTGTCATTTAAAAGATATTTGACAAACATAAAATTTAAAGAATGAAGAAATCTAATTTGATTTAATTTAACGTCAAAATAATACACATCAGCTCGTCAAAAATGATAAACCAATGCCTGTTGGCATTTTACTCTTAAACTGCATAAAAATTAAATTGAGTTTAATTATATTTCTTCATTCTTCGAATAAGATGTTTTGTCAAATATCTTTTAAACCACAAGAAGTAAAAATTTGAAATTTGGCACACATGTGTAACTTGATATACTCCTTGAAAAAAGCCATAAAAAAATTAGTGTTGCCATTTAAAAAATATTCGTTGGCGTCATATCTCAAATTTGGGACATGCTGTATAAAATTGTATTACATTAAAAAGAGCGCAATTTAAAATACTAATCGACGTGTCCGAGCATATTTCCAAAAAGATTTTTTATTTGATTTACTGAATTTATTCCAATTTAGAGACTCGCACTGTGCATTAACCTCTTAGGGTTATTAGTGCATATACATTCCATTAATCACTCATTATTGTTATTAGACATTATTAGAGATATAGAAGGTTTAAACATAGATTTAACAACCTAATTCATTGTGATTCTTAATTAAAATTTGTTAATTATTTCAATGGCACTAAGGAATCTTATGACGGTGTTATAGTAACAGTCTTTTCCGAGCGTTTCCACAATGTCCAGGGGTATTTGACATGCCAGTCTTTCCGCACTATAGGTAAATGTTGTATACTTAAAGGAATTTTGCACTGTTCTCACTGGAGTTGGTCTAATTGCTTGATGAGATAACTGTGTGTTGGTATGTCCTATTCTTAAGCAAGAGATAAGCACTTGTTCTTTTCGCACTGGAATATCAGGCCAGGGTAACACTGTGAGTTTAGTAGTCAGATGGTTTTACTTTAATTGCCACGCACAAGTAATGTAATTTTTAATAAACTGTTTAGCGTCACTTACTGTCAGTCGATGCACAACCTTTGCATTTGGAATTTGGACCACCGCGCAACTGGCTGCTATGTCTGCTTTCTCATTGCAAAAAATACCAATATGTGAAGAAAACCACATAAAATTATTTTTTTCTTTGGCCATACATCTAGGTTTTTTACTTAATTACCAAAATTACCTTACATATTTATAATTCTTTTTAAAATATATTTTTAACATTAATTTTGGTCTACCATAACAACATAAGAAATTATTATTATGCCCAAAAGGACACAAATTTTTAATTTCTTAACATATTACTTTTAGTTTAAGTTAAATATTGCTATACCAAATAATGTGATATATAACATAACATATAATTTTAAATATATTTTTTTACTATGGTAAATGCCGAACGCTGATGATTTTTGGTTCCAATCAAAAAATTAATTGATATTTGTAATTTTATTTATAATCCTGTCCTGGAAAAACATTTTGTGATAAATTAAACTTTTTTAGGGTTAAAAACAACAGTTAGCTGCCTCAAGCAGGTATATAATAGAAGGTTTGCTTTGAGTTTTACGATGGTAGGACTTATGTCAACTTTTTTAATAATGATCTATTTTAGTTACTTCCAAGATAATTTGTTATAAATTAAAGATTTAAACATTTTTTATTTTACTTGTTTCACTTGTACAAACATAAGTAATATTTTTTTCGCTAAAATTTAAAAATTATTTATATACTTATTATTCCGGTATACAAATTAAAATAATTATACAATATATATATTTTTATAGTTTATTAATTTTTTAACGTAAGACTTTTATTTGCTGTAGAATTTTTCAATTGCGATTAATACTTAACGTCCTAATTAGTCTGTTGGATTGGCTTTAGGAAGAAAAAACATTAATAAATTAGTTACCTTTTTGAAACTTCGGGAAGTTAATTTCAAAGTTAGGAAGGAGGTAAAGCACAATATTTGTAATATATTAATTAACTTGGATAATGAAATATTAAAAAGGTGGGTTTAATCCGGATGTCAGGTTTTACCTATTTGGGACACCTCAGAAAGGCTAGTGTCTAATGACGATACTTATACGATCCCGCAATGCGTGTCGGTTTATCATTTTTCTAATGATTTAATTTTTATAGAAAAAACATATAGTTTCTTGCTGTCGCCCACTTACATGGTTTACGAAATTTTTTATTGGACGAATAAACAATTTCAGAGCAAGCCAAATATAAGCCCTGTGAGCGTGTATGTATATTAAAATCGATTTTATCATGTCAGATACAATATTTTTTTCACAACACTCGGCAATTAAAACAAATTACCTAAAATATTATTTTTTTTATTCAATATTAAAAAAGAGCATCTTTCTCTTAACAAAATAAGTTAAAATGTTCTGATTGACTATAATTCACAAATTCTTGACAATTATAAAATTTAAACAAATTTTAAATATAAGAAAAGAATAATAATAGTTACTTGTCTAGAAATACTAAATTAATAAGAGGACTGAAACAATTGATAGTATTAGATACTGTAAATGTTGGGTCAAAAAAATTTAGCGTGTTTTTCTTTTATTCCAATAACAAACTAAAGTAATAAAATAGGAAACTATTACATTTCACTACACC
Source organism: Listronotus oregonensis (assembly GCA_019359885.1). Taxonomy (NCBI): domain Eukaryota; kingdom Metazoa; phylum Arthropoda; class Insecta; order Coleoptera; family Curculionidae; genus Listronotus; species Listronotus oregonensis. The sequence continues at coordinate 9,359 of JAHBCN010005183.1, forward strand.
TTAAGATATTGCAAAAGTACCATAATGGATATTATTAAAATAACTTTCATCTCTGAACTCCTTCTGATCTGATCTGAAAGTTTCAGAGGGCGGTTATACCACAGCAGCTAGACCTCAGTAGGTCTTTTCTGCTTCTTCTTGTAGGCGGGAAATTTACTGCGTCATCCAACCTATTGATCTAATATAGTTAACGACGTCTTTGTGTGGAATCACCCTAATTTCGGCTAATACAGTAGAGCCCCGATTATCCGTGCGCGGTTTATTCGGGCTGCGGATTATCCTGGCTGCGGATTATCCGTGCATGCCCATTATTGAAAAATTGCCCCTATCAAAAAGAACTTATGATGATCTTGTTTGATGAAGTTTTGGAAATCCGTTCACGATCAAAGATAAAATTTTTACAGTAGCAAATGCTTGGAATGGAGTAAAATAAATGACTTTCAAAAGAGCTTTTTACAAAGTAATGACTCTAGAGAAAGATGAAAGCATCATTGGATCTGATGATAAAGAAACGATCATAACTGAACTAAGTGCATTAGTTTGCAACGCAACTATTTTGAGCAACGAGAATTTTCGGACCTTGTCGACATTTTGAACTTGCGCAGAATAGGACTTTTTTTTAAACTACCTATAATATATATCCTCCTTATGTAAATGCAAGTTAAGAGATTTTATTTTTCTTATTAAATATATATGAAAGTTTACTTCTGTAGAATTTTGATTTTTATTCTGTTATGTACTTTTTTATGTTATTTAAAAGTTAATAACTTATGGGATCTATTTTTTTCTGTTATTTTATTGGTGTGTACATAAATATGTATATAATATGTAAGAAACAAATGTTGGGATTATCCGTCCTTTCAATTATCCCTGCCTCGTCCGGTCCCGTGGGACAATTACAAATAATATGTTCTACGGTCTTATTATCTTTTTCACAGTCGTAAATTTCTGTGTCAATTTAACCCATTTTAGATAAGTGTTGCCATAGCCCGCAGTGGTCAGGTAAGACGCCCGGTAATACTCGGAGATTCCTTCCATCTCTTCGCTATTACGTAGTCTGGAGACCTCAGCAGGTTTTTTTAAGATTTTAGTTCGTAGTTTTATCCTCCTACTTTTCTTTAAACAAACGATGGGAGGATTCTTTTATGAAGTCTGTTATCGCTGCTCTTGTCAATTCAATGGTGGGGGTGGGTCCGACAGCCTGTACCCACCTTGGTCTTTGAACCGTTAATGGTTCCTTTAGACTTTCCCTTTTTTATATTGTTTCTTTTGTGCTGATTGTGTAGGGATTGCTGAAAAAAGTCTTGCTGCATTTGAGTCCGCTCTTGCCTATAGAACTGGAAGTATTTTTGTAGCATCCTTCCACAGGCGTCGTCTAGTTGAGCCAGTGCCTACATTAGTATCTAGACCGACCATGCGGAGGCGTGTTAGAGTCATCAAAGCAGCTTTCCTTACAAAAATATCAAAAAAAATTCAATATTACCTCCAGGGCTCTAGTCGGTGTAGTACTATAGCACCTGGGATGTTTTAACAGCTATTCTTTAAATTTGATCTAACTTTCATTACGTGTCGTGATACCTTCTATTTTGAACTACCACACTATGAAACAGTATGTTACTATGTGTCTTATTATGGTCGAATAGATCCAATAGGCTACTTTGGGATCTACAATTAGTGACGCTTTAAAGCCTAAAGCGTCACTTATATGTTAGTGCTTATAAAAATAATGTGTTTGTTTAAGTTTAGGTTAAATCTCTTTTATTATTTCGTATATATATATATATATATATATATATATATATATATATATATATATATATATATATATATATATATATATATATATATATATAACTTAAATTTATTTTTCCATTAAATCATTTATAGAATTCATAATAATTTAAATATATATTTTCACCAAAAACGGCCTAATAGGGAAATTAAAAATTTTTTGTTCTGGATATAAAAGTGTACTTCTGTTTTGTATAACCTACTAATAAATTTTTAAATTATTTAGATTATAAATGTTATTGATTATAAATGCTACTGGTATTTACAGCTGAAATGTGGAAAACTCATTACAGTTTATAAACAAAACCATCTCAGTCCCTTCATAATTTACTATTGCGTTTGCGGTTAAGTTATGTATTGGTTATATCGGCCCATTCGCTATGCTCTAAATTAACAAACAACGATAAAATTGTAAATTAACTTTAGTCTAATAAATAGGGTTTATAATTTTTTAATCAATGTAAATTTTGAAATTTTGTAATAAGTAATAGGCATGAAAATTTCTGAAGAATATATTTGTATTCCTTTAACCACCTACAAGTGTTCATATTTATTTTTTGTTTATTTTCAGAAAGTTTTAGGCTTCAGAAATTTTAATTATATTATATTTGGCAAAATTTTATAAGAAAAAAGTATTAGGGTAAACTTTTAAAAATTACAGCTAATCTGGTATTGCTAGCTGCAGTTTATATGGTGTCTAATAGCCTTGCAGCTTTCTATTGAAATAATTTTAATGAAGCTTTACATAAACGAATTTTAAGTGTGCAAAAATACATCACAGTTAAATGGTTTAGTGGACATCGGGCGTACAAAATAAACCTTATATAAGACAAAATTTCAATCGAAAAACGCATTCCAAATGACAAAGTGACCTCCACGGTATAAAATAAACACAAAATTAGAAGAAAATAGTTCGTTTCAAATTTGATGTTTGCTTTCAACCCCAAAAAAATATCCACCCATTTAATCAGAAATATATCTCAACGGAGGAAATATAGTCCAGTAAAAAACCTAAAGGCAAGTCAATTTACCTTCTTTTTTAACAATGTTTTAAAACGACAAAAAGTATGGACTTTTCCTATTATACTTCTTCAATGCCATTTTTTCCTCTCACAAACGTTACTTGGGAAGTATCCCTTTCCACCACCCTCTTTCCTCATTTTGTTGTCACTACCCCTTTTCTCATGTTACCGCATACTCTACCGCATCTCTACACAAGCTCTACACAAAATATTTTAAAAAATCAGTTACGATCGATACCAGTAAAAATAGAATGTTGGGAGCTGGTGTAAAGTATGCGAGAACATATGCAACAGCGACAACAGGGTGAGGATAAAGGATAGTGGACCAGGAAATTTTACCGGTAAGGTTTGTAAAAAAAAGGAATGACACCTGTGCTATTTGGTGGGGACACCTAACAGCCTTAACATCAGGTAACAAAAGAGATTTTTTTTTAAGTAAAATTTTACCATGCAATTTCAATTGTCTACCCAATATTATCTGTCATTTATGATTAGGTTTAAGGTAGGATTGTGCAGAAAAATTAAGTTAGGTTAAGTTAACAAAATTTAAGTTAAATAAAAATTAAGACATTTGTGTGAAAACATGCAAATCAATTTAAAAATAATAAAAAATTAAATGGTAAGCAAATCACTTTAAGGGGTTTTTTTTTCGGACACCCATTTTTTCATTTTCAAAATTATTAAAAAATTAATTTTTTTTGAATTTTTAAAATCAAAAAAAGGTTTTTTTTAGTTTTTTATTGTTATTTTGGGGGGATGTAAATTTTTTTAAAGGGGAAAATGAAAAAGGTTTAAAAAAATTAAAAAAAATTAAAAAAATTTTATTTTTTGAACTTAATTTAATTTTTTAAATTTTTGTGTATAATTAACCATTTGATTACAAAATTTTATTCTTTTTGTTTTATTTAACTATTTTAACTTAATTTAATTTTCTGCATAACCCCAAAATTTAGTTTCAAAATTTTATTATTAAAACAAAAAAGTAGTAATTAATTTTAAATAACTTAAATAAACAAATCAACATTTACATTATTGAATTAAATTAAATTGTAAGATATACGACTAACTGTAGCCTTTTAGCTACGGTTTAACTTGATTAAAGTAATCTGACAAAATTTAGAATAAATGGATTTAACCCAAGGTACTAAATAAACTCTTCTTTCTGAAATATCTTCTCTTTCCCAATAACCCCATTCATAGTTTTCTGACGATAGTCCCTCCACTCTAGTATTCAATTTTTTAAAACCACCGTAAATTCTGATTTGAAAACAAGCGGGTCAATGCGGATATCTCTTTCACAAACCTCAAACTTTTTGGATTGGGCGAAAAAATCTTGTTCAGTTTAATGCCTCGAAAACACAGTCATGTTCGCTGTAAAAAAAAGTCTAAATGCTCATCCTTTACATAGGCGGCCTTTTGCAAAAAAAGGGTTTAATCTAGTCGGGTTCTTTTGAAAAAACCCAACTGGCAAAACCTTTACCATGTTTTTTAAAAATTTTGGATTCCTTTAGGAAAAAATATTTTTTTTCTTTTGTAATTGTATGTATCCCAAATCAGACCCTCTTTAGAATATTGTTCTCATGGGGAAAGGGGGTCCCCAAAACCCCTGGGTTCGGACTCCATTCAAAAAGACCGTTCGTCTTATTAATGCCCCAAACCCTAAAAAAAGCCCCTCTTCGCCCATCGTCGAGCTGTGGGGATCTGTCGCTCTTCTATAGGTTTTTCGGCTTCTGCTCAGGGGAAATTTGGGAGTATAATTCCTTCTCTGGCCCCCCAAAGAGCAAACTATCAATTTTATCACCCTTTTTAAGTTCAGTTAGAGGGCCCCGAATTCCCTTTCTTCTTTCCCATCCCTACAGTGTCAAGACTATGGAACCTGTTGCCCGGAAAATTTTTTCCTTCTCCCCCAATTCAAAAATTAATTTCCGTGTGAAAAACTCCCCTCAGCACACTGAAGACACCCACGGTACGTTGACGGCGTCAGCCTTCGGGGATGCCCAAAAGATAAAAAAAATACATTACAAACATGTTTAAAATGATGAAAACAATAAAAAGAAAAGCAAAATATTTTAAGATCCAATATTTTGTAGCAGTTTTGACCTTATAATGGGTTTCCTAAAATTTAGGTTTTTACATATCCCTTCAGGGTGTGCTTAGTGAAAATTGAATTTAAAAAGTCAAGAAAAAGGCAACAGTAACTGGTATTTAAAAAAAAATATATTGCAGTATTTTGTTTTAAACACTACATTAATTTTAAAAAAATTTTTTATATTAAAAAGGGTTCGCCGTTTAATTAAATTTTGATACTTTACCCAAAGTTCTATTTTAACATAATTTAAATTTGAGGAAACAGAAAAAAATAAAACAAAGCCTGGTGCTTTAAAGCTATGTAAATGTGTTGACCCGAAAAGGTCTTTAAAACCGCCGGATGATATTAAAAAATATTTTTTCTGTTTTGCGCTGTATAAGAATTTATTTATTATTGTTGTGAATAAAAATATTAACTTTGAATTTTCTTTAAACTATGGCATTAAAACATAAAGTAGTAATAGTGACGAAACTATTTTCATTAAAAAAAATATGTGTCGAATATTTTAAATATTAAAACCTCAAATCATATTTTAACTTTTAAGCATAAGGGGGCTTCTCGTGTAGTTGACATGAATTTCAGTCTTTTGCTTATTGACATTGCTTTAAAAAATTTTAACAAATCTGTTTTAAATATAAATCTTTTAGTAAATTTTGCATTTTACTTTAAAATAATAATGAAGTCCTTTAATTCTTAAGGTTAAAGTTGTAAATAAACAGGATTTTGTAAAATTAAAGTTTTAATTAACATTATCACTCTTTACAAACTGTATATAATGAGCCGTAAACCTTTCTTACTGAATAAGGTAAGAGAGCCTAAACTTCTTTTCTTACTTTATTTAATTTTTTTGCCGCATGTTAACTTCTAAAATTAGCAGACCTTTAGTTGCATTAACCTATTTTAAAATAAATTTAACAATGAAAGTTAGGCCGCAGATCAAAATAAAAAAATTATTTGATAACCTCTGTGCAATTAAATAACAATATTTATTTCATGATAAAAGATCATTTCCGCTTCCTTGCTAATGAAGTGCCTAGGACTGCATTAAACAACTTCTTTGTATGTATATTCATTACAACGTTTTTTTGCCAAACTTTACTACTTTTATTCATGCAAAAAGAACATAAAGTGAAATTTCAAATTTTTTGCATGCAATCTTAATATTAATGCTATTATATCAACAATTTTTTTATCTATTGTTATACCACATAAAAAAATCCTAAATATACTTTATATAGACAAAATATTTTGTACAGGGTCTTTGATTATATTTACGTGGCTTCTGGGGCCTTTATTTTTGGAGACAGAAAAAAAAAATTATATATAAATTGTAGGATTTTTTCCATATCATCTTTTGAAAAAAAAAAATCAATAAAAATATATTGCAATAAAAAAATGGAAAAATATGGCAACTTAACTTTTAAAAAAACACCCTGTTATTATGCGCTACAAAAGGAAAGATTTTTTTTCTGATTTAAATATATATTATATATATATATAATATTTATATATATATATATATATATATATATATATATATATATATATATATATATATATATATATATATATATATATATAAATATATATATATATATATATATATATATATATATATATAACCATTTTTAAGATAATTTAGTTAAATTATTAAAAAATAACAAAAGTTTTATATTAGTATCAAAAAGCCAGGAAACAATAAATTGTTATGTTGCTGAAGTGAAGTTTTCTCTGGACCCATAATGTTTATTTTTGTGATTAAAAATTCGTGTTTAAGTGAAGAAAGACTTGTCATGAATAAATTTTATTTAAAAATTTGGATCCTGCTGCATAAACCAAAAGGTAAATTTCCAATGCATACTTAGGTGGGTTATGTTTGTTCAGGAAGGTTCTACGGACATAAATTTATAAGAATAAATTTAATTTTTAAGGTTAAATAAATTTTAAATCTGTTTTATTAACTTCAGATGCCCATCCGAGATAGATATTTCAGGTTTCCTAAATTATTAAAAGTGTTAGTGAAGGCCAATAGAAAAGTATAATAATTATCTGAAAAAACAGGATACCCAAAACCTTGTTTTCATGTCGTCTAGTCCTTTTCTTCTTTTTAAAAAGCTTTTTCGTTCAAAAACTTTCTTAATATTTAATAGTATCTATAGTGGTACCCGTTTTTAAAGGAATAATAAGTAATTTTCCCCTTTGCACTCTCGTCACATTATTATTGTTACCATAAAAAAGACGCATAATAAGATTTTTGTTTTTCTGAATAGCCCATCGACAAAAAAGCAATACAAACTACTTTTAATTGTTAAAATAAAAATTTTTTTTATTTATATCAATACGTAAAATTTATTAAAAAATCTTATTGTTTTCATAGCTTTCTTGATACTAATATGATTTTTTTTTTTTTCAATTTTTTATTTTATAAATATTTAAAGGGGTTTTTAAATTTTTTCTTAAAAAAATTTTGGTTATCCAAATATTCATTTTCAGTGTTTAATAAATATATTTGAAATCAGAAAAAAAAGATCTTTTATTTTAGCGCATAATATACAAACCATTTAAAAAAGCTAAAGTTGCCTATATTTTACCATTTTTTTATTGCGATATTTTTTTACTAATAATTTCAAAAGATAATATGGAAAAAAACTACAACTTTTATATAATTTTTTTCTATCTTTAAAAATAAAGGCTCCAGAAGCCACGTAAATATAATCAAAGACCCTGTACATTGTCAGAATTAACCAGAATGGGAATTCTTTTTAGCGTACTCAGGAAATGATAAGTAGTGTAAAAATTTCTTAAGGACGCCTTGAATTTAAATATTTGCAAGATCAGTTAATTTTTGGGTCAATTAGTCTAAGAAATTAAAATTAAAAAAAAAGATTTTATTATGCAGTCTAGTAAACCAAAAATAGACAAAAATTTATTCACACAATTATTTAGGTAAATCGCCCATTTTCTTTATACCAAACCTCCCACTAATCCAGTTCCTTCCACAAGTCTGTATAACCCCGAGACTCGTTGGTTGCCACCACATTTGCAAAGTGGTGGGCTGTTTCTTCACCTTCAACGCACAATCTACAACTTGGGTCCCCATTGTATGAGCCCATATTGTGTAGGGGTACTCTAGGTTATCGCGCCCTATTGGCAGCCCCACTTTTATGCAAAGTCTTTTTTACTTTTTTAAGTAGTTCTTTCTTCGTTCTTTTGGATGAGCCCTTTAGAAAGCGTTTCCAGGTTTTATTCTACTGATGCTGGAGCAGTATTCTTCGTGTTTGTTTCGGATCCATTCCCTACTTTGCCCTCGTGCTGCGGTTTTGGTCACTCCAAGGGCAGGTTCTGGTCCAAAATATGGAGTGGATGATCCCGGTTATGCTAACGGATCCGCTTTGTCGTTGTCTTCTATTCCCGAATGTCCCGGTGCCCACAGGAGGGTTACCCTGTTGCGTTCTTCTAGGACTTCCAGTTCTATTTGGCATTCCCACGTCAGCTTGAACATGACCTTGAAGTTTGCTTATGCCCCTAGTGATTTCTGGCGGTCTGTTATTATGCAGATCCGCTTGTTTTTATAAGTCCTTTTTATAGGCCTGTATTTGTTGCAGCCGGAAGTACCCATTCTTGCCTCTCCCATTACTATGATGTTAAGTGAAGGAAGGTCCAGAAGTCACTTTATGGCTACTGTTTTGGTTGTTTTGATTGCTCCTGTTGTAGATAAGCAAGCAAGTTTTTGTACGTTGGCCAGTTTTGTAACTGCAGTTCTTTGTCGCATATTTGTCCACCATACCAGTAATGTATGTTATTATAGGTCTTACTACCATAGTATACCTGTATAACCAGTAAATAATGTTTGATTTAAGGCACCATGGTTTTTAAATTTATATTTAGTTTAAACTTGTCATAAATGATATAAGATATATTAAAATATAATATTATATATTAGAAAAAATATTTATTATATATTTTATAGACCAATGTGTTTGGGCATTCTTTGTAGAGCTATACCTATTTTTGTTATAACTAATAATTTGTTTTTACAAACGTGTTAAAAATTTAATTTTTAACACTACCTACATGCCTTAAAGTAACATTTTAAAGCAGTAGTGTTAAAAGTGAAATGTCAAATTTTGAAAGGTAACGTCAACGTTTAAGAATTCATTCATAAATGCCAACTTCAATAATTTTTATATACGATGCTATGTAAAACTGTATCTTCCAATTTTTAAATAATTTAATTTTTATCTGCATTATTGCGTTTGTAGAAAAACTATTGTATGATATTTGTGTAAAAAATACGTTTTGAGGGACTCATGTGAGTTGCAGAACTTGCTTCGCTCATTTTGCAAACTTTTATATTCGGGCCTTAAAATTGTACTTTTAACACATATTATAAATTACTAATAAACGACCATAAATAAACTACAAATATGTCTTTTAAATTGCAAAAAGTACTCAGGCACTTCTATATATAAAAGGCCAAGCATTGAGGATTTATATACCATCTCTGGAAATACACATATATTTTAAAGAAAAAATAACGTATTAACTTATACAAAGTATATTGCTTTTACTGTTTTAGAATATCGGTTTTAAGTTCAGTTATTCAGATAATAAATTAAACCGTTGTGTTTTACGGCTTTAACTAAAACTGATAATATTTATGATTTATTTTTGCATCAAACCTAGGTATTATTGGGAATAAGTTATTTTTACGATTTCCAAAACTCTATAAACAGAGAATGCTGGTATTTACCACCAAACATAATTTACAGCCCCAGTCAGATTTTATGGTATGATATGTTGATGAATATATGCAAAATTGTTTACACAACTCGTTATTTATAACTGTTCAAATACTGGATTTACAATGTTATTAATAATGACAGAATATCTGGTCTTGTTTACACCATTTAAATCAATTTAATTAAACAAAATTTATTCACCGCAAAATGTGTATTTTATTTAACATTTGAATTCGCCAAATATATTTAATTTTCATTTTATTTATTTTGTGTTGCCTATGCAATGACAAATTTTCTATAAATATGTTTTTTAAATTAAAGAATTAATTATTTTATGTTACATTTATTACGGTGAAAATAAAATGAAATAGATATTCTTAATACAAAAACTTTTTTTATAGGTGGTAAAATACATAAATATTAACGGGAAGCATAAAAATGTATTTTTAAATTAATTATATGTAAGTGAGCTTCGTAGATTTAGATATTGTGTTTCTCTTTTGCATATTTTGTATTCTTCTAGTAGCAGTTAATAGGCTAATCTTAAACTTCTTGCAGTTGAGTATGTATGTAAAATATATATCTTATTAAAACATGGTCTTCAAATTATACAGGTAAATGTGTTAAGGACGGTTTTATGGTTGTCCAAATTAAACATTTACACAAAATAGGTAAATTTTTTTAATATAATTAAGATACCCCTTTAAAAAATAAAATGTTGTCCAAAACAGTGTTTTTATTATTGTTACCCGAAAAGATACAAAGTAAAATTCAGTTTTAAATAATTGTTTTCCACTTTGCAGTAGTTTTAATAAATAAACTATTTTTTATTACTTTACCTAAGAGAAATAACCAATACTCTTTTTTGTTACAGGTCCAAGAAAATTCAGATTTTATTACAATCTACCCAACACAAACGGATTATGATTCCTCATTAGATTTAAAGTCATCGAGATCTAAAATTTCCATACTTACAAATAAATCACACTTTATACAGGGTGTTATGACTGTACGATGCGATGCATTTATCTACAATCTTTGGAATGGTACAGCCGAAAACTATATAAGGGATGATTCTCCGAAGCTGGCCCAAGTTTTAGGATCGACTTTATCGCAAAGCCAAATGGATCCTATCTTTGGTAAGATTACTTACTATTTAAAAACAGTTTTAACTTTGTTAAATTATTCAAATCCTGTCAAAAAGTTACCCTTTGTTAGTAAACATTATTTTCTAACATACTTATGTTCCACTTTAATGGTAGTTTTTCTACGATATAATATTAAAACTTCTGCAAGCAAAATATTATGGAATCCGCACAATCTTGCAAAATTATAGGTTAAATACAAACAATGGATTGTATTCTAAAATTTTACAAAAGTATATAGGAAACATATTACACAGCTCCACAAAAAAAATGAGTGTTCGGACTTGTGAGTCTGACATATGGATTTCCATGTATTTATCGACGCTGAATCCGATCCCGAGCTCAGAAATGGCTCTTCACGTCTGAAATTGGCCCCAGGGGCCAAAAATGGCCTCTATAGATCCAGATGGGATTCGGGATGAAGAGTCGAAGGTGCATTCTCAAGCAAAACCCCTTTAAAATTCAGGAACTCACTAACAATTTTATGTTCTACTTTATGGTAGTTTTTATCATTTAATATTAAAACTTCTGCAAAAAAATATTATGGAATCCGCACAATCTTGCAAAATTATAGTTAAATCAACAGTGGATTGTATTCTAAAATTTTACAAAAGTATATGGAAACATATTACAGCTCCACAAAAAAATGAGTGTTCCAGGACTTGAGCCCTGACATATGGTATTTCCATGTATTTTCACGCTGAATCGATCCCGAGCTCGAAATGGCTCTTCACGTCGATTCACCCTGGGCAAAATAGCCTCTAAGATCAGATAGATGGTTCCGGGATAAATTGAAGGTGCATTCTCAAGTAAACCCTTTAAATTCTGGAACTCACAGTTGTCAGTACGGAACGCTATAAAGCAAAAAGCAGCAGATAAGTATATGAGGATCTCTAATAAGACATAGGCAGGTGGATTAAAGTTCTCTTAATAAAAATACCACTGATGCGATTGCGGCATCCAAAACACGATTTTCCGGCTCATAAGGGGTCATTTTCCCGGTCCCGAATTGGAATTCCAGTTGGTCATAAACTTTTCGAGCACAGTCTGGGTTCTAGAATTTAAAAGTACATAAAAATACAACTGTTGTGATTGCGGCGGACGAAACACGATTTGCCGGCCCCTAGGGCAGTCTTTCTCAAAGTGGGCGATAACGCCCCCTTGTGGGCGCCGGAGGCCTAAAGGGGGGCGGTAAGGGGCCAAGAAAAAATTGGGGGGCGCTGATGTAGTTTAAGGGGGCGATGGGTGATTTGTAACTTTAGTTACTTCATAATATATTAAAATTCACTAAAATTAAAATCCTCCTACTACACAACATCCATTTATTAGTTCAATTTATATCCTATTTAATTGTATAAATATAAACTAAAAAATATATAAATATTTATTATTTTTAATGCCTTCACAACGCTATTTATATCTTAAGATATTTAGTGATAGGTATTAAACACTGAAAAATATTCGTGTCTTCAAGTGTCGCAGGTGGGGTCCCCTTCTCCAAAGACACGTATTAAAAATAGGTATATCTATTGTTGCGACCAAGCTGAGCTGAATAGAAAAAAGATACTCTTAAAATAGAAAAGAATTTATATTATTGCTCAATGTTGATTATTGATAATATTGAATAAAAAATATTCCTAATATTGCAAAGCTGCATTATTATTGCTCTCCCTCTCTGGTAAGACAAGTCTCGTTTAGAATATAGCTTTAATAAAACTCCAGGCGAGACCTATAAGTTAGTGAGGTTTTTTAAGGTAAAAAAAATGGAGGGCTATAAAATAACTGATTTTAAAAGTGGGCGTTAGACGAAATAAGTTTGGGACCCTCTGCCCTAGGGGGTCGTTAACGGGGAATTCCAGTTGGCCACAACTTTTTGAGCACTGTCTGAGTTCCATAATTTAAAATTACATTAAAGTACCACTGTTGCGATTGTGACATCCGAAACGCAATTTTCCGGCTCCTAAGGGGTCTTTTTCCGGTCCCAAACGGGAAATTTCAGTTAGCCATAAACGTTTTGACCACAAATCCAGCTTGGCTCTATAGAGGCCATTTTTGGCCCCTGGGGCAAATTCAGACTTGGAGGGCCAATTCTGAGCTCAGCATCGGATTCAGCGTCAAAAAATACATGGGAATGTCCGACTTACAAGTTCAAACACTTTTTTGTGGGGCTACTTACCATTTTCAAATATATTGAAACAATACCTAATACATGTGTTCACAAGTAAAATAAAATGCTGCACCAAATAAAAAATTTAAAATCAATGCAATGCAAATAATGCAACACATATAACATGCATACATTGTACGTAATTGTTTACATTTTTACCATCAATAATAAATAATTATATTATTATTATTAATATTGCTTTATTGTCAATAGCATCTTTTTGACAAGCGGGATAAAATGAAACTGTAATAATAACAAAGAGTAATAATTAATTAGATATAAGGAAACAGAAATATTATTGTTCTATGCAATAAATCTATTCTATATTGTCTTCAAAATATTCAAAGATTGCATAATAGGCCTTTCCTAAAAAATACTTTTTTAAGAACAGTTTAAATTATTGAAAACTACCTGTATTTAAAATACCTGCAGATAAATGATTAAATTATTTTTTGTCATACAATAAAGATCTTTTTAAATTTAAGTAGAACATGAATTTGGAAGATAATGTTGAGAATTTTGTATAGTATTGTGCGAAGTTTTTGTTGTTTTGTTATTTAAGCACATTTTTTTATGTACAAAATTGTAAGAAACAAGTCCTACTAAAATTTTCTATGCTATAAATCTACCTTAAGACCACACCCCTTAGCAAACTGTTAAGCACACTTTAAGTGTACGTCAAGGCAGAAAAGATTGTTGGAACAACTTTCGCTGTTTTAATAATGAATTTGTTGATGCGAAGAGCATTTACCAAAACTTTTTTTTAATAATAATGAAAAAATTTTGTGTGGTGTTAAAAATATTTTAGTTTTATATAAAGAAATATAACAATTTATGGTGTTCAATGACAAAATTTAACCAGTTTTTTAAATACTAGTTTTTGCTTCTTTGCTTTTAAATTAAATTAAAATATTTTTACAATTTTTTAATAATTTTTTGCCATTTTTTGTAATATTTCAAACATTTTGTGCTAACAGCAAGACCAAATTTCATTTTGAGTTCTGCATAAATGATAACTATATTATAAAGATTATTTAAAACAACATCCATATTATAAATAAAAACCGCCTTTTTTGTACCCTATAAAACACAATTTTTGCATACCCCTTAATTAAATACCGCATTATTATATTTAAAGTACTGCTTAAATTTAAATTTCTGTGAGATTTGGGAATGCAATAAAAAAGTATGGGCTATTTTACCGTAGAATTCTTTACTAAATTGTCAAGTTTTCCTTAGAAAGTCTGCAAAAACAAGTGAAATTTCTAATATAATAGGAAATTTTAATCAGAACATGGCAAAATCATCAAGCTTGAAGCACAGACATAAAACACTGCATTATATAATCTAATTAATTTATTTTAATACATGGAAAAGCATTTTTAAACAGTAGAAAATCACGTAAGTGAAAGCGCAAAACATATATTCCAAATTTTATATTCTAAACCAGGATTTTGGGGATGCCGACAAGAACTATAGGGCTATTTTACCATAGAATTCTTACTGTATTGTCAAGCTTTCAAGAACAGATTGTTTCCTTTCTTGGGCTATCTACAAAAACAATTTTAGCCTTTACACTTAACCTAAAATACGTTGTTTAAAGTATTCTTACCAAAAGAAATTTCAAATCAAAATATCGCAGAATAATAATCAATCTCGAAGCACAGAAATAATACACTGTATTATAAAATATAATTTAGTTTATTTTAGTCCAGTAATTGAAGACCTGAAAGTACCCAAAGCTGTAAATAAATCTGTACAGTTTTCATTTGTGGCGCAATTCTTAGGTCTTCGCGAATGCTTTCGAGCCAAAATATGTGAATTAGAAAATTTTTGTTTAGACAAAAAATAAAGATCATCTCGAAATCTACAAAAATGATGCCTAACCATGTTTTTCGCAACACCAATATTTTTGGCAAAAACGGCCGTCGAAAAATCCATAACATTCCAGACTGGATAGACGTGTTAGTTGTTGTGGTCGTGAGTCACTGGTGTGATAAATTTCCCTGATTTTTTGAAAAATTATTGGACTTTAATAAAAAGAAGAAATCTACATTTTGAAACTAGATACTCTAAGCTTTTAAGTGATGTTCATTGAAAAGCATTTCAATAGATGATGAGTTTTTGATTAGCGTTTATTCTACAGATTTTTTAGAACTCCGGAACGGCTAAAAAATGCAGATGGGCAAAAAAATTTTTTATCAAAACGCAAGAAAGATGGTAATGGAAATTTTCTGGGATCATTCAACATTTGCTAAGGTCTAATTATAAAAAAGAAATGTTAATAACAAACTATTTTTTAAAATATATTAATAAATTAATAAGATACTCTCAAAATATTGCGAAAAAAAATTTTAACGCTTTTTTTAATATTCTAAAAATATCAGAATGGACCCAAACTTATGTGCAATGATAGGTACGGGTTTTCCCATTCCGATGAACTTTGAATGATTAAAAAATGTACATTATTGCGCGAGTAATGAATAATTTGTCCGCCCGCTTATAAGTAAAACAACAAAGATAGCGGCATTCTAGCGGTAGAGGGGCAGCTGAAATGCAAGGACTTTTGGCTCCTTATCTCGAAAACTATTTATTTAAAAAAATTATAAAGACCATTTTTGTAGATTACAGGGCGATCTTCATTTTTTGTTTAAACAAAATTCTTAATTTACATATTTTGGCAGATATTAGCGGGAAACTCATTTTTCGGGCTTTGAGGGGCCATTTTCAGCCCTTTACTACCTGTTAATATTGATAAACTTTTTTTTGCTCAAAAGCATCCCCGAAGACCTAAGAATTGCACCAGAAGGGAAAACTATACAGATTTATTTTCAGCTTTGTCCCTCCAATTACTGGACTAATTTTAGATACATGGAAAATTGTTTTTGAAACGATTTATAGAAAATCATCTGAGTGAAAGCGAAAAATTGATTGACAGAACCAAGCCTCTTCTGTCACCTAACAGCCAGGTAGTGCCAATCGATGTGTTTGATTTTGTTTTAAGTTTAGTTGGACTCAGTAGTATTCACCTATTATTATAGAGGAAAAAAAACACCGATAGGAAACCATTAATACTTTACTAACTGTTATAAGGACCCTCTATTCACGTCTATAAAATGATATTGCAACCAACTTTTCATATTAAAAAAAAATGTATGTTCTTGAAAGCTTGAAAATTCCATAAAAAATTCTACGTTAAAATAGCCCCAAAATTTTATTATAATGTCGCTAAATTACAAAAACGAGATATTTGTATTAGTAAATCTAATTGCATAGATAAATGCATAATTGCAGGCTCAACATGTATTAAAGTAGTTTATATTTAATGAGTCATAAAGCAAATATTGATTTACGACCTTTTTATCTATAGCACGTTACTTTGATAGAGTATGTTAAAAAAATGGTTTTAAAAATTACCAAAATAAATTTTCTTTAATTTTTTTGTGAAACAATTATTATATTGTAGCTTTAAAATTAAATAATACATATTTAGACATACTTAACATATTTTAAAAATTTGTCCTAAAAAATAAATTTAATATACCTGAGAAATCTAATAATATACATATAAAAGGTAAGGATATCTATCATATATTTTTGACCCAAAACTAACAAAATAGCAAATATTTTAAGTAAAAATAATCTTAGAGTAGCCTTTAAACCAGCACAAAAATTATCCAACCACCATTTTAGCGTTAAACATAAGTTTAATACACATAAAAAATCTGACGTTTATAAACCATAATGTTCAAAGTACAATGGCTGTTATATAGGACAAACAGGCCAAAGAAAGTTTTATTTTTTAAATTATTTCCCAGACTTAAATTATCCTTTACCTAATATAGACACTCCAAAAATTTTACATTTTATACAAAAATTGCGATAGGACATAATAATTGTAAAGGCAAAACCACATTGTAAAATAAAGGTATAGTAGAATATAAGTACGTGTTTTCACTTGTAATACGTATATTCTTCAAAGGCGTTTTACGATGACATAGTATGTCGAAACTGCAGTCTAGCTAAAAAGGAAAAATAAAATCTGTGACAAAATAACAAAGTAAAATTTAGGTTTATAACATTTTGCATAAAATTATTTTTGAGGCCATATTTTTGAAACATGTTATGTATCTCTAAATTTTTTAAAATTTAATTTTAAAACTAAATTATATTACCTGGTTAACAAAGAATTTACAGAAAATTTATTTTCGCTATTTTTAAAACCATTTCTTTAACATTCACTCTCTCTGACTAACAAGTAATAAATAAAAAAGTCCTACAGTAATATTTGCATAGGACTCAATAATTATAAACTACTTTTTCTCATTTTTATGCTGCAATTATGTAGTATCTATGCAATTCGATTAAATAGTAGAAATATCCGGTTTTTGTAACCTTGCAACATTACTTTTTTACGAATTTTTGACAAAAAATATGAATTATTTAATTAAACGAAAAATTATCCATAATTAAGTGGCATTATGCGGGAAATAGGTTTAGAGCAGTATCTCAAATGTTTTCAGTTTATTTCCCCAAGCCATTTCATTTCAAATATTTTTCCTTAAACTTTTTTGGGACTTTATTCAAAAATGCCCGATCCAAAAATATAATCGACGTGTTCGAGGATTTTTTCAAAAAATTAATACCCCCCCCCTTTTATTAAATTTATTCGTTATTAAATCACAACCCTGTATAATAGAAAATATAAACAAACGAAATATGATAAAATAAAAATGTACAAAGCACAAATGGCGCGTTAAGGTCGTGGAGTGTGCGACGGAAGACGGACCGCGGAGACGTGATGTGATGTGACGCGACGGAGTAATAGGGGGGTCAATATTTGGCAGAAATGGAAAACAAAAAACAAAACAGCCTAAATTGTGTAGTCCAGAAGAAGCCTCGACGAGAAGCTAGTAAGTCTGTAAATATAAAAAGAAAGAGTAAAAAGTAGGTTACATTACGACATTTCCAAGTCCACCTCCCAATCTATACTCGTGAAAAAAGATTTAGATAGAAAAATCCCAGAGCTAAGACCAACTATAGATCATTTTGTTTCGTCTATTATAATTAAAAGAACAACTAAGGATGTAAAAAGGCAAAATCAAAAAAAAATTCTTATAAGATAGATGTTTTCTTACATTTTAATGAATAACAAGGATCACAGTCATTTACTATTTATTCCAATTTTATTAAAAAATGACAAAAAAATAAAGAAAAATATATGCATTTAAAGCAAATAAAGGTAAAAAATAATCCAGTTTCAAGCAGCTCCTAAATATTTTTATTAGAAAAACCAAGACAGCTTATTATGCCTATATAAGATAGCATCTAAAAGAGCTTATTTTAATATATTTAAATTAGACACAAAATAGCACAAAACAAGTACAAAACCTATTTACAGGTAGGGAGGTAGGTAGGTTTGAAGTGAGTGGATTTTTTACGCCCTCCACTGCGACCGCTCGGTCTATTGTGGCTCACACCTTTTTATATTTCTTCCAATAGGATCAGACTTCTAATGAATACGTTTTTAGATTGGGAGTTTTTACATCTCCTCTTACTCGTGTCGCTACCGGACACGAGCAAAATATGTGTTCTGATGTGTTCTGGTGTGCCTGTCTCCTGGAGAGTATGACGAGCAGACGATTAGATCCGTCATGCTCTCCTCTCCCGGTCTAGTGACGTGGGTAGCTACCAGGTCCTTGTTACAGGAACCAAATATTTCTTCTGAGGCCGCATCTCCGGCCTTACCCTATCCGCTTTCTGTTTAAAGCCAAAGCCCTTTTCCCTATAAAGCGGTTCTGTCCGCTTTTTGTTTAGATTCAGGGATCCCTTCCTAGACACCTGTTTGTTCTGGATGGATGGACTTTAGGGGCACCTTTCGAAACGGTTCACCCGTTTCGGTCGGCGCACCTTTGTCTGCTTGTGACCTTGGGTAGCACCTCTCGAAACAGATTTATCCGATTCGGTCAGAGAACCTTTGTCACTTTTTTCCTATGAAAGTGGTTCTGTCCGCTTTCTGTTTGGAGCAAGGGAAGTAATAGTCCATCACTGCAGAGCCCCGCATTACCGCAGTAAGGCTTTGAGAAGTCGCCCTGTATCCCAGAGGCACCGTTGGAGACACCTGTTTAAGGCACAGGATGTCATTCACTCATTAGTACGGTATGCTAACACCTTGAGTTAAGCCTTGTGTTCATCTTAGCTTCAGATCCCGTTCCATACGCTAGCCAAAAGAGTTGCCGATAACCAGCAACTCTAGCGCATGTTCCAAAAGATCCTACTGGGCCCAACCACGACAACGACGTGTGAACACAGCGGTGGGTATTTACAGGTATATCATAATATATCTTACATAATTATCTTCTTAGTACCTAAAAATGTGATATTAGAAGTGTTACAGATGTATAATAAAAATTGCAAAATAGCATAAAATAACCAACAAAAAAAATTATTTATATTATTAAATTTTAACATCTTTTTGTAAAAAATAATTTATATACGATAAAATAAACAAAAAATGAGCACCAAATTAAATAATTATTAAAATTTCTTTCGATTATTTACTAAGCTTAAACAGTATATTTCTTTGATTTTGGCCAATTAAATTCCTTAGCAAAGAAATTTGATTTAAATATTTTTTGGTTATTACGAACATTTTTAAGTAATACTCAAAATATGACAAAAGAAAAAACGGACAGAACTGTCGGTTGTTAAATCGTATTTTAATCAAATTACCAATAAGTACCAATTACCTATCAAATATTAAATTTAGTGTTTAAAATGTATTGAAAATGCTGCTAGCACAAAATGTTTCCCATATTTAATAACTTTAATGTTATACTTCTAACTTTACTAGAACTTCAGATATAATATTTTGATCTTAGGATTAGGACCAGATCAGAATAAACATTTTTATTACTGCTTATAATGGCTAAAAGGGGTAATATTTTTTTGTTACCAATTTACTTAGACAGTCCCTACGGGGTGGTAATTAATATTCGATGTTTTAAAATACTGCCAGCATTAAATATCTTAACTGCAAAGCAGTATGACAAAAATAGGTTACCAAATAATTTCAAAAAAATCCATATTTAATTTTGTAACATTTTAATAGTGTGTATCGTTTACACACTCGTTTATCGCTTTTAAATAGCTTTAATGGAGTAAAAGTCACTTTCCGAGCGCATAATCGGTATAAAAATTGTGTGCTTTTTTTATTCTTTGTGTGCTGGATAAATGTAAATGGATTAAATCAAGCTGTTTTTTAGCAAAGATTGACACATATAAGGATAAAATTCACATTATGTCTATCAAAGATAAAAAGACAATTTTCTGCATGAAAAGCATTTTCTTATAAATAACTTTTTTTTAAATATGCTTGTAGGATGCTTAAAAAGCAGTCCCAAAATATGTTAATTGTTATTTTCACAAAATAAAACCAAACCCTCTTATTCGTCGTATAGAAATACTCGTGCAGTTTTCAACATAAAAGTGGATCTCATATTAAATAAAATAAATATTTGATATATTGCACAATTATCACTTTTTATCGAAATTTTTTATAAAATTTCAACAAAATAAATTATATTTATTTATTTCTTTTTATTTCTAATAAACAAAACAAAGTAACGGAGGACCTAAACAAATAGTAACTACTAGGGTAAAACACCTTTTAAATAAGAAAATTTTTTGAATTGAAATATCTGGCAAAAGTTGCCTTCTGTACTAGTGTATGGTAATAATACCCCTTATACTAGCAGGGGCTTAAGCTGTTGAGCTAAAACTTTCTAAATAAGGGGTAATAATTAACATTTGTACAAGGCAACTTTTTCTAGGTATTCCAATTCGAAATTAAAACAAAATTATATCAAAAGTGTTTCACCCTAGTAACCAATAATAACTTATTTTTTATTATAATCTTTTTAAACTTTTTAAAATTAAATATAAATCTTTATGCTAAGTTTTTTATATATTGTATACAGAAAGGTACTTTGTGTAAAGGAAAATTATTGTTTCAGAGCCTGGAAACAGCGCCATATGGACTGCAAGTATTTCCAACATTAACTTTTTCTTTTGTTTGCTTTCGTCTATTTCTAAAATCCTGTTCCGATGACTTAAGTTTGGTGAAGTAAATTTTAGTGAGTAAAGAAGAAATGGACAATGAAAAACTCAAGATGGTTTTTAAAAGTTTGTTAAATATTTGTTTTATTTTATACAACCTAATTAAAAAGTAGCACATGTTTTCTAAAAATACTTTGTATACAATGAGAGAAATGCTAACTGACACAACGATTAAATGGAGTAATTATGTTGTTCTGAATATTATCAAATATTTGTGTATTTTGAATTTAGTGGCACTTAGGAATTTATACTAAAATAAAAATTAATTAAGTAATAAATCGTAAAAAATAGATTTAATTTTTTTCTATTAGTATATATATATATATATATATATATATATATATATATATATATATATATATATATATATATATATATATATATATATATATATATATATATATATATATATATATATATAATACAAAAGATTCCTTAGGTTAAAATAATGCAATTAACGTTAACTTGACTTACCCCAAAGTTGATAATAACTAAGATACAGGGTGTTAAACTTTTAATTTTGTTTTTGTTTTTCCGTAATAATTTCTTAACCAAAAGACATAGCCGTACAAAAGTGGATATTTGAGGGTTATTTAAATTCCTCTATACTTTTAATGCTGCTAGTAGGTGGCGCCAGCTAAGGCCTACCTCACTAGTTTTAGATAGCATAAGCTTAGTATATTGACCTGTTTATTAAAAAAGAAGTTACTATTTTTCCCGTTGCGTCAAAAATGCATACCCTATTTTGGTCTCTAAGATCAACTGTTTTTGAGATAAGCGCACTTTAAAGGACCTAGCAATTTTCCTATGAAAAATAGATTTCGGCCAATTGTTTGTAAACTTTGCAATGTAATAGTTTTCAACACGCTAAGCAAAAGTCTCCACAGGCACAAAACTCAAAAACCCCTCTAACCCTCCCCAATATTAGCCTTAAAAGTCACTGTTGATTTGGAGACTTTTGGGGGTGATTTTGAGGGGGTTAGAGGGGTTTTCGGGTTTTGTGCCCGTGGAGACATTTGATCAGTGTGTTGAAAACTATTACTCTGTTAAGTTTAAAAACAATTGGCCGAAATCCATTTTTAAAAGGAAAATTTCGAGTTTCTTTAAAGTGCGTTTATATCGAAAACAGTTGCTCCTAGAGACCTAAATGAGGTATACATGTTTGACGCAGAGGGAATTATAGTAACTTTCTTTTTAACAAACAGGTCAATACAGTAAGTTTAAAAAAAGTTATGCCATCTAAAACAAGCGCGGTAGTGGCGCCCTCTACTAGAAATTATTACGAATAGACGAAAACAAAATTAAAAGTTTGACACCCTGTATATTTTTTTCTTTAACAGATAAGTTATAAAATCGGCATTTTAAACTGTAAAATTATTTAATTTGAGTTTACGCACGGTATTTTTTTAACAAAGTTTATATTAATTTATTATTTTTGTCAAAGTGGCGCAAAAGAAATTATTTAGGTAATGCGTAAATTATAGATTAGTAATACAATATACTAAACTCTATTTAGTCGTTGTTTTTATTAGAACTTGGAAAATATGCACTGCTTTAAAATATTATAAATATATTTAATTAATACATAAATATTACAGTTCTGAAATAGATAGAAATTTGTTATAACCTAGGTTGTAATATTTTGTAAAATTCAGGCAATAAATATTTATGATTAATAGTAACAATTTTAATGTTAAATGTGTTATTAAAAAATTGTAATATATTAGGTGTTAGGATTTAAAATGTGATAGATGTATATATGTATATTACTTCTGATGCCTAATTAAAATTATAGTTAGATGTTTAAATTTTTGGTTATTGTTATTTTTTGTAATATTATATTTTTTACACCCAATAAGCTATCTGTAGCTTTATCCAAAAATATTTGTCGGCTTAAAGCAGGTATCTTATGTCAAAAATACTATTGCATAAAAGTTATTAATAAGCCTTTTTATATTTAAAATAGTTTTTGTGGTTTTGCCTGATTTACAAAACTCTTTTAAAAATATATGCTGTTAGAAATATAAAGTACTGTTATGGTGATAGTAAACTACATGTAACAAACTACAGAAATGGGCTTTTTAATACCCAAATCAGACAAAGACAAATAGACAAAGTAAATATTTGGAAAAAAAGTTTTCTATTAAGTTAATAGCCTCAAAACCCTTAACAAACTTTCATATTTAAATTATTTTAATATTTGGTGGAAGCACTTTTAGATCACCTGCAGCATCTAACCTAAAGTTGTCAATAAATGCAATTCAAGAAAGAAATATCTTTCCGGTTATTTTGTAAATTTAAAAAAGGATATTATGTACTGGTACTTTTAAAACTTTAAAGGTATAACCTTAAAATACTTAAACAAAAAAAATTATACACAGTTGTAAGGCAAAGAGTGGTTTTAAAAAAATGTGTTTTCCCGTTTAAGTCAGTTTGATTTTTAAAAACAAACGCATCTTATTTCTATAAAAAAGTTTAAATAATTAGATTCCAAAAAATGTTTACCTATTATGTTTGAAAAAAAAAGGCGTTTAAAAAAATATTATTAGGTGGGTCATAGCACAGCAAGATGGTGATCGTTGTGCTTATTTAATTAAAAATTATTTTATTCATATTCCTACTTTTTTTAGTTTTCAAAAGATCTTTTGCCAAAATTATAATAAGATAATTCGTTTAAGATAGGAAACAATCTGTAAAACTAAAAGAAGATTAAATTAACTGGTTTAAATCCTATGCCTTATTGTTTTTATAAACAGATATAATGAATAAACGTAATTTAAAAATAACATTAAATATTGACCCGCAAGTTCCTTGAAAATAAGGTTTTGTTTATCATCTTGCATTTATGCGAGCCTAATTTTGATTAAAAAATTTTGAATCTTTGTATATACACTATTTTAAAAATGTAAAACACTATAAAGAAAAAACAATGCTTAATGCTTTATAGGCGTAACTGTTTTTAAAAATCTTAAAATGGTTTTATGAAAAAATACATGTCATAGTTTTAAACATTGTGAATAAATTAAATATACAAAGACAATTATGACATGATAATATTGTTTACTTTTCTAAGAAGGATATAAAATAATAATTTCTTATAATTATTTTACCAATTATTATTAATAATAATATGGCATTTCGGGTATTTATTGTCATATTTTTCCATTTTTAATTTAATGCGCAATTTTTTCTATGAATTAAATTATTTCAGTAACCAAAAATAAATATTTTTTATTAAAAGATATTAAGCAAAATGTGATTCTGTGCTAAATCTTTTTCTTTCAATCCAAATCATTTTGGCGAGTTCTCCGTTAAATTCTACGGAAAAAATATACAAGATAACAATTTTGCCTTTTATTTTTATTGAAAAGAAAGCCCCAAATTTAGTTTTGTTCTGCTTAGACGTAAAAAATAAATTTATTTTTCTTCTATTTATTTTATCTAAGTAAAGTTATAGTTTTGTATATTATTCAAATTACTAAAATAACGTTTACCTAATTAAAAAAAAAGGAAAACAGAATATAGATTGGTAACATTTTCTATCCTCACCTACCATATTTCTTTAAAAAGGCAAGACTTAGCTTATGGAAATACCCTTAAGAGTTGATAAATTAAATGACGAGGTCATCCAGGCCATAGTTTAAGGGATTTGCGGGGTTAAGTAACGTCGTCGCCCGATAAACACGTAAAGCAGGAGCGTGAAAGGACCCTTACGCCATTAGCTTAAAATTATAGGCAGCAAATGCTTATCAGATAATATACGAGAAACGTTGCGGTAGGGTCATTGCTTACTCCTTTGAGATTTTCTCTTTAAATGATTTATACACAGAATATTTAATGGTGCGAGACGGCTCAGTAAGCTTACTTATTTAGTAACTCTTTCAGTTAAATATTTAGTTTATAAAGTAAAAGCATTTTAATTTTTTTTTATCTTTTAAATAATTCTTTATATTTTGATTTAAGTAAAAGCTAAGAGGGATATTAACAAAAATATGGTTTACGGTTTTATTACATGAAAAACCCTTTTTAATTTTTTTTAAATCGCGTAATTGTTTTTAGGAAGTTTCTTAGAGTGTGCGCTGGCATTTTAGTAAAAAGAGTAAAATTAAAGTGACAATAAATATTTAATGGGAAAAGAGTCTAAGGTCTTAAGGACAAAGATATCGAATAATCTTGAAAATTGCCATAAGACGCAATGCTAATTGTCTGTACCAAAAATATTTATATTACCATTTAGGAACCATCAAACGAGGTAAGTAAAATAAAAACTGGTAAAAAATTACAATTTCACGATTGTGTATCATTCCAACATTTGTTGGGCTACTGATAAACCCCACAAAGTGTTACACATTTTTAAATCAATAACTGCCATTTAATTACTATTGCATTCCTTTTCTTAAAAACTTTCTACACTCTGTGTGTTTTATTAGCAATACAAATGTTTTAATAATAAAAACCTGTGAGATTGTCGTCTCTTAACACTTTACATTTTAAACACCTTGTTTGATAATTTATAAGTGGTAATATAAATATTTTTGGTACAGACAATTACCATTGCGTCTTATGACAGATTTTGAGATTATTCGATATTTTTGTCCATGAGTGTATTATCGGCGAATAATCTGCATTTACATACTTCCACTTACTGTAGGCTTATATAAAAAAAGTATATATTCTTAATAACTTTGTTTAATTCGTTCGGTATGTATCTTAAAAGTTGTTTTTGTCCAAGTCCAAATTTTTAACTTTTAGCCAAGAAATTTAATTGTGGAATATTTAGGATTGTTTTTAGAAACTATAATACATTTTTAAAATTAAAAAAAAGGTTAATAGGTACCTTTAAAATAAGAGTTTAGTTTGTCTATAATAATATTTAAATATACATAAAATACACAGATTAGGATACAAGTTATTTTTTTGCTAAATATCTCTGGCAGTAAAATTGCTACGGAGGTTATACGCTTGCCGTTGTCGTTAAACATACAGGGTGTCCTATTTTCGACACAAGTTATGTAGGCGTCATGATCCTATATTTTCTTAATTAAAAGAGATACAGAAAAATGTTTTATACAAAAGTTTCTTAATAATGATTATTAATTAGTGCCGTTTTCAGAATAAGTATACGGGGTCAGTTTAAAAAGTTACTGGGCCTAAACAAATTTTTTAAAATAAAATTTTAATATAAAATGATGGCACATTAAAGAATCTTTTCAAAAATATAACACGCCAAAAATAATATTGGTTTTCTATGGAATTTATTTAAACTTTATCATTTTAAACCACAGTAGGCTACGTAACAAAAGCTAATATCCTAAAAACAATTATATGTTAATATTCTAGTTGTTATTAACATTTAACTTTAATATTATTTTTACACATTAATTTGTAAAATCGACTTCTCAATATTTTAAAAAACTTGATATATGATCTCAGTTTGCATAAAAGGGAAAAAATATAAAAAATGGCGCAATTTTATATTTCTTCGCGAAAAGACGTCAACTATTTAACGACATATTCAGATGACTGGAACATAATTTAACAACAAACGGCTCTTTTTTGAAGCTGAGGCAAAAAACTTATAATAAAGAAAACAAGAAAAATCAAGAAATAAGCGTGGTAGGATTTGTCGAGGCCCATAATCAGGTAAGAATGGTATATCCTGTGAGTAGTAGAGTAGTAGTAGCTCAACTTTAATTAAAGTTGAGCTAAGACTCCTTTAGGCGCGTTTAGCCAGACAATGAAATATGATCAAAAGCACAGTGTATTTGCTTTTTATAGGTCGATTATTTTATCGTCTTAAATTTAAGATTTGAGGATGTTAAATTGTGGAAGGTTAATAGAGAATCCGGTCTTGGTAAAGTTTTCACTTCTGTCTTGTCATCTTAAGCAGACACCTTAATTTTATTCTCTAAAATCACTTTAAAATTTTAAGAACAAAATATTTACCTTCGTCAGAAAATAGAAATCTAGGGCCCAAATAATTTTGACTCCCAATAATTTTTTAGTACGTGGTTATTATTATTCAATATTTGCATCCTGGTGATAATGTAAGAAAATTGGTATTTTGTCACCGTTTTTTAAATAAATCTAACGAGGATCATTCTTTTTACAGAAAAATGATTTGGTCAGATGAATGTCGAATAACAAGCTGCGGTATTCTTGATTGATTGATTGATTGATGACATAAATACACAAGTTGAGGTTTTGTCCGCCTCGACACTGCAGCCTGCAGGGCTTGTTGTATCTCTTGTGTATTTGTTTCAGTTAAAAAGGTTTGACACCTTAGACAGGTGTAGTAGCCCTTTTACTGTTCTTTTCTGGTCTCCAGCCTCCTGGTGGTTATTGTCTACCATGAGGTTTTGATTTGTTCGCCAGTATGTAAGTGCAGGGCACTCATATATGATGTGAAGGCTGTCTCTTCCTCTTCGTCACATAGTCTGCAAATGGGTTCTTCTCTATAGATGCCCATAGTGTGCATATGTTTTCTTAGGGTGCAGTGTCCGGTTATTAATTGGTAATTGCGGTATTCTTAACCGACCTAATAAAAAATATTGGAACTTTATCAATTCCCCACATAGTACGACCTGTTTGTCAACAAGATCGATTTAAGGTAAATGTAAGTTCTTATTATTTCAAATAATTTAATGCATCGCTGTTTCAAAGAAAATTAAAATGCAGACAGATATCTGCATACTCCAATCAAACATTTTTAATATCCTTGATCATGTTCCTTTAAATGAAGAAATAGAGATTTAATTTTAACATGGTGGCACCCCACTATAACGCTCTTCGAATAAGAGAGTATTTAAATACTTACCTTGGAAACATTTAGATAGGAACACACCTATAAGGTGACCACACCACGATCTCCGGATCTAACATCTTTAAATAAAATTTATAAATAAGTCATCTTAAGCCGACAACAACTTAATCAAAAAAGTCATGAGGCCTTTGCAAAAATTAAACTATTACACATCAGAAATGCCTTAAAATTCGTTCAAATATATATCAAGAGTGCTTTAAAACAAGCAGCTTTCAAATTTGCGATGATTCCCGTTATTTCTTTCCTTAAACTAAATCTTTTATTTTGTTTAGAAGTTTCTAAAGTTCTTTAATTTACTTTTTTGTACCAACTATTTTTTTACTATTTGTATGTTAAACTATATTGTGTAATGTGTATAAGCTACTAGGTCAACATAGTTTTGTTTTTGGGATATTAGCTTTTGCTTCTTAGCAGGCTGTGATTTAAAGTAATAAAGTTTAAATAAATCGCATGGAAAACCAATATTGTCCATGGTGTGCTATATTTTAAAAAAGATAATTTAATATGCTATCTTCTGGATTAAAATATACAAGGTGTTCCATTTAAAAAAATAAAGTAGGTGCGATAACTGTATCTTTTTTTTTATAAGAAAATATGGGGTCATTCTATAACTAATATTTTCTTACTTTTTCTTCGTATGTCTTAAGCGAGCAAAAATATTTAAATTTTGATTTTACCATTTTTAGTTTGACCCAAAAAGAGCACATGACATCCATATTACTTTTTTGATAGCATCAGCAATAACGAAGATACTCTATAAAAGTGTTAAAAATTGGACACCCTGTACATAGGGTAAATAGATCTTCATACTGATTAGTCCATTTAATATCTTTTTTTTTTAACCTAAGACTCTTTGCACTTTACTTTTTTTACTTATTTTGTGTCAAACTGTTAACATGCAAAATTTATTTATTTTAACCAATACATGTGAACAGAAAAAGATTTTTTTAACAGTGTATTTGCGAAATCCTTAAACTTTTTATTAATAATTTTCATTACATTTAATTTACTATTCTACCTTTAAAGCCACGGCCTTAAAGATGGTATCTTAAGTATCTTTTTTTATCTTAGTGACAGCCCACGAAGGCTTAATGCCTAAGTACTAGGGTACAGTGGGTGTCGGGTTTTCCTATATTTAACCCATTCCTCTTCAGTTCCGTCAACGCTAACCAAGCACTGAAACATGCAGTCATTGCATTTTACAACACTTTTTGGACAACGCGGTAATGCCATCATGCGTTTTATCCTAACTAATATCTAAATAGGTCTCCCCGGCTGGGGAATAAACCCCAGTCGTCTACGTGCTAGGCAAAAACTTTATTCACCATGCTACCAACCCGGTATTACTAATTTAAAGTATAACAAATTTATAGAAAATACCCAATAACAATTTAAATTAAATAGAAGACAGTCGCGTATTCCTGTGGAAAAAATAATATTTTTTATGTTTTCTTTGTGTTGTTGTATTATTATTGATTTTTTTTAGTTTTGGTTGTATTTTTTTAAATATTACTTTTAAAGGGAAGTCTATTACTTAATAATTGCTTTATAACATTTATTAAAAAATCCTTGTGCAAAATATAGGAAAAGTATTTTCACCGAGACCACAATTTAAAAAATATTTTATTTTGAAAAATTACCGGAATTACTTTATTATTTTTTAATCGGATGCACCACATGTGATTAAAAATATTTTTGGTTAGCTTGTCTTATAATATTTAGGCAGTTTTAAGTGCAGTTTTGTCAAGGTTTAACCATTAATATTAAGTGTATTTGAATATTATGTATAGTATACTCTACATTTTTTTTCATTAATTAGTGACGTTATTTACAATTTGACTAATGACAAAATTTTAAAAACGCAAACTAAAGTAAAACACTATTTCTTCTCAAAATTTTTTATTATTAATATTATTAATAATAATAATAATAATAATATACATAATAATTTATAATTTACCTTATTTTACAAAAATTTACTTTCTGTTAATTTTTTTAAAAGCCAGTTTAAAAGATATTTTTAAAATAGCAGATATTTTACAGCAACTTTGTTCTTAGAGCGGCTACACAATTTTTTTTTATTTTGTAAATAATTTGCATAAACCTAAATCTAAAATGACTATTTCAACTATTAAAAACATCTAGGTTTTCTTTTAGTGTAATATAATATGGTATGATTGCAAAGAATTAAATATTTTCTAGACTATTTTTAATAAATCAGTCTTTAATACAGGGTGACGCAAATTGAAGGTAGATATATAATTTTTAAAAATTGTAAAAGGGGCAAAGTAATTAGTTTAAGTGTCGATATAATAACATTTAGAAATTAAAAATATTAAGAAAACTACTAAATATCCAAAAGGCATCCAAAATTTGGATTTCGTTATTAACTTTTTTCAAGGTCAGTTTTAGGTATATCTAAGACGTAAAATGATTCTTGTGAGTTAAGTTATATAATTGGTATTTTCTGCCACAAACTATGAACATTTTCCTTTAAATTTCTGAACAACTTAACGGCAGACCAGTTAGATTATTTCTTTGATTTCTTGCCAGAAAAGACCAGTAAGTTCCAGATATTACCATATAGACATAATTAATCGATAAATTAGCATAAAACATATATTCAAAATACGCACCTAATTTTATAGGTCAGAAATATAATAAAATGCATGTAATAGTAATCACATATTAAACAAAAACTTTTTTAATATTTAAGAAAAAAGGACTTCTGACTGCCATTATTTAAACCTACTTTTAGTAATGTAATTTTCTGGTTACTTTTTGTTAGTACTTTAATATTTACACCGGCAACCTTAAAATCATAAAGATGTTTTTTATGTTTATGTACTCACATAATCAAAATATTCTTCTGTAAATAAATATTGTTTTTTAGGCAAGTCACTACTTCATAAACTAAAAATATATTGTTACAAACTTATTTCCAAAATTAAAAATAACAATACATTTATGTTTGACAAACTTTTAACATATTTTAAATACTATTTACTTGTTATTTTAAAAATATAATAATTTGGTTTAAAAAAAGATTGTTACATACAAAATTATAACCAAATACCATTTTATTAAAGATGGAAGGAAGAAAAAAGCGTTTTAAACTAAAATGTATTTTATTTTTCGCAACGTTTACAAATAACCATGAGAGAAAAAAAAGTTTTAAAATTATTTTTTTAATTTAAAATGCTTTTATAATGGTTGTTTAAATAACTAGGAAACTTATACAATTGACCCATATTTAATTTTATTTTAAACTTTTACATACCTTTGTTTTTAAAAATTTTACAGTATTTTATTTAGGCTTAGATGTTTAAAAATATAATTTAATATTAAAAGGTAATTTTTTCTTAATTATTTGTAAACATTTATTAAGATAGCTATATGTCCTGGTCTTAAATTTTAAAAATTACGTTTAATTAAAATAGTTAATTATGTTTATCGTAATACAACAATAATCTTTAAATTTATTTTAACTTTATTTACAAAACAATTTAA
The DNA here is from genome assembly GCA_019359885.1 of Listronotus oregonensis. Taxonomy (NCBI): domain Eukaryota; kingdom Metazoa; phylum Arthropoda; class Insecta; order Coleoptera; family Curculionidae; genus Listronotus; species Listronotus oregonensis. Next base: position 40,766 of record JAHBCN010005183.1, read on the forward strand.
AAAAAGCTAATATACTAGTGAAAAGTAAAAAAAAGAAAATATTTTAAAACAAAAATATCCATACTGCCATTAATTTTCTTTAATACTTATTTTTACTGCGATCCATAGAACCACATAAATAATCGCCATAATATTAATAACGAAATGTTTTTAAAAATGCAGGATCAGTCAAACTTATTTTTTTATTTACGGGTATTGTAAAACCTCACAAAAAGCTTTAAAATATGTTTACCATGTAAATATTGCACAGTAGCTTGGTTCTTATCATTCTTTAATTTTTATTTATAACCTTAAATAAAAACAGTATAGGCCTACTCGCTAGCGGATCACTCTATTTGCAAAAAGTAATTAAGCAGAAATGGGTCAGCAAATGCAAATTTTGCCTCAGTAGCTGTATTATATGCTTGGGCTGTTTGTAAATTGCATTTTCCACAGATTGGAAAGCAATGGCCGGATTCATTTTATCAAATTGTTTTGCCTAAATTAAAAGTATTTAAATATCAACGTTGAATAAAAATATTTTTAATTTGGTTTGGGCTTACCTTTACACAAAACCTAAGTGAATTAATGTAAAAATTAACGTAAACCAAAAAAATCAGTTTAATATCAGAATAGCATTTCGCCTTGTTTGTTTGATGTAATATTTGGACTTAACAAATAGGCCAATCATTATAGATTTTTTTTTTGTAATTAATGTTAACAGATATCTGACTGCGCCATGACTTCTGGAATAACCTGTAGATTGCTAAAATTAAAAATCCAAACAATTTTTTTTCAGGTAATTTTTTTAAACAATAATTATTAAAAAAAGGTTTTTTTATATAACAAAAAGTACTGCTATATCACTTTAATCATAAAAGTCCATTTGAAGGAAATTCAAAAACCTACAAATTGGTTTTTAAAAAATCCCGATCCGACCATTTTTCACCGAGAAAAGCCGGAAAAACGGTTAAAACAAACCTTTTTAAAAAATTCGTGTCTTCCTTAATTTTTAATATTATGAGCTGATTTTTAAAAAATGATAGTTAATAACATGTACTTTAAGCTGCCGAAAAATGAAAATTGACGCATTAATAGTTTTTATTCAATCGCACTATAAACTAATTAGGCCCTTATTTTGCAAGTGCAGTGAATATGAGGCAAATGGTCCGATTTGAATTTTTAAAACGGCTTCTTAAAGTTGAGATTAAAAGCTACAAATTGTATATATCATATTTTCATATTAGTTTAAAGAACATTGTTAAAAATGCTTGTGAACCTAGCGCGTCGAGCGAAAATGCGCGACCAAGACGTACTGAGTCACCGTGGAGGGGGCATCTAGCAGCGAAGGAGAAGCGAGAGACGGGCTGTGGGCATCGGGCGCGGTCCCCCCTCCACGGTCGACTCAGTACGTCACGGTCGCGAATTTTCGCCCGACGCGCTAGGTTCACAAGCATTTTTAACAATGTTCTTTAAACCCTTATAAAAATGTGAGATATACTATTTGTAGCTTTTAATCCCAACTTTAAAAAGCCGTTTTAAAAAATTTAAATCGGACCATTTGCCTAATATTCAAGGCACTTGCAAGATATGGGCCTAATTAGTTTATAGTGCGATTAAACAAAAACTATTAATGCGACAATTTTCATCTTTCGGCAGCTCAAAGTACATGTTATTGACTATCATTTCTTAAAAAAATCTGCTCTTAATATTAAAAATTAACGGAGATACGAATTTTTGAAAAAAGGTATGTTTTAACCGTTTTTCCGGCTTTTCTCGGTGGAAAATGGTTGATCGGATTTTTAAAAACCATTTTGTAGGTTTTTAAATTCTTCACAAACAGTCTTTCATGAGTAAAGTGATATAGCCAGTACTTTTTGTTGTATTAAAAAAATCGAAAAAAGCCCTTTTTAATAATTATTGTTTAAAAAAATTACCTGAAAAAAATTGGTTGGATTTTTAATTTTAGTTATCTACAGGTTATTCCAGAAGTTTTGGTGCAGTCAGATATCTGTTAGCATTAATTACAAAAATGACCTTTTATTTTGCTATAATGATTCGAGTAAAAAGTAAGGGGTACTTTTGGTAAGCGTTCACAAGTAAAAGTTTATACCAGGTGTTTAATAAGCTCCTTTAATTATCTTATTAAAGCTATTAACATTTTTCATGATTTTAATAGTATTCTGTTTAAGTTTATGTTCAAAAATATAATAATAAATCTTATATTTATATATATATATATATATATATATATATATATATATATATATATATATATATATATATATATATATATATATATATATATATATATTTTTTTATTTTTCTATGTGAAAAAGTAATAATTAGGTTTACTCATAGATACTTATATACTTATATTTCATTAACAGCAACACATATTACTGTAGCATCCTTTATTTTTATAGAAATCACGTTTGTAAAGAAATAGACAATTTATTTTTGTCGGGGGCGGTTTTTAAAACGCTTTATAACCTTAAAAAACATTAATTTTTCTTACTTTAAAACGTATTATTTAGTAAGTAATTAAAAAAGAAATATTTATAAAGGTGGCAATAAAAAATGAAGGTAACTTTTTTCAAGTTTCTGGTATTTAAATTTTGTAGACCTTCATACGAAAGTAAACATTAAACAAGTATGCGTATACATTATTAAAAAAAATGTTTTTAACTAGAACGACCACATTAGTAACGGGTACTTCCTCTTACAATACCCTTTAAATATTGCAATCACCTAATATTTTTAAAAATAACGTATATGGGTATTTTTTGTTATTACAAACTTTAGTACAACTTGTTAAAAGTTACTTTAAATTGCTGATAATTACTAATGAAATAAATCAGAATAATTTTCACCACAGGGCTATCCCTAGGAAGTTGAAATAATTAAAAATATTTAAAAGCTGTTTACCGAGAGATCATAAACAGATACTGGAAAAGTTCTTTTGTTGGTGCTTTTAAGATTATCTTGCTTATTACACTTATTAAACTTAAAAAGTTATAAGGATTGCACAAAATATTAATAGTTTTAAAGGCTTGTTAAGTCAGCGGATAAACACGTAGAGAAGCAGTAAGAACGACCCTTGTACCATTATCCTAAAGTTAGAGACAGCTTACCAAAAATTATCCTAGAATGTTAAATTTGTTATATTTCCAAATACCTTAAGGGTATACTAGGCTTATGATACACATAAAGTAAATGATTATTGTTGATTTTAAAGCATAAGTTTGTCAGGTAAAAAAATTATTGGCAATGTGTTAATTTGTTTAATTCTGATCCTAATACATTTATTAATAAATATTGTGCCTTAAGTCACAGGGTGTTTACAACTGCTACCTCACTGTAACGTACAGAAACATCGAATGAGGAATGAACTGAGCCATATTTCCGGCTTTTTTTACAAATTTAAAATATAAAACAGCAATCTTGTGTATTTTTTTCGCACAGACTTAAGACAACGATATTAATGACAGTCCCCGCAGGCTCAAATACTAAGTTCCGTGGGCGCCGGGTTTTTAGATGTTTAACCCATTGTTTGCCCAGTGCCGTCAATGATGTTCAAGTACCGAAACAAGCGGATTTTTCAGGGCACCTTTTAGACAACGTGGTAGTGCCGCCATAGATTATTACCTTTAAACTACCCCTATTGACGCCTCTGTAACGTTATCCAGCCCGAATAAACGTGGTTCCGAAATACACCCAACACCACGTAACCTTGGTCTGCGGTCACCCATCAGACTGCTAACCTCGTCTAAAGTTTTTTAACTTCGCTGTTCTCACAAGAAGTGGTATTTTAACGCAGTTAAGCCTTAAACAAAAGCGATACTATATAAAGTCAACAGTTTTTTACCCTTATTTATTACTTTATTCTTAAAAGCGCTGTTTATTTTTATATCTTTCAATAAATTTATTTTCCCTTTATATTTGGTGATTAGCGAATTAATTTAACTTTAATAAAAAATTGGCGACCTAAATAAGACAATAAAAAAACGTTATAAAAAAATACCTAAAGTGCCAAGACAAAAAAATTAATATTCTGTCAAGCGTTTATTATTACTTTTATTACATATTATTGTCAAGGCAATGAAGCACTTAACCTCGGATTTTTTATACTAACAAGAATTGGAATGCAGTTTTTTGCATTAGCTTTCCAAAAATTTTTTGTAAAAAATACACCTACTTTGTGACTTAAACAAACCGCATTTTTTCGAGGTCGTTTATCACGATTATGATGTTCAAATTTACCCATAGTGGACCTGGAGCTCAAAAACGCCGATGAACGTCATCTCCGTGGAACTCTCCAAAATTCACGAGGGGAAGGAGAGAAACTCGACGCCAGGAAGTTTTTTGGATCACTTAATTCAAATAGAGCATCGGCGAACACTCCCCGGACACCGGTGTACCGGAACCTGGACGCGGACCTCATCTTCGAGTGCTTTCCTTACACAATCGAAAAAGGCGAACCGAAAATCGTTATGGGGGGTTTTTTGGGGCGCTGAATGACTCCCAGAACACCTGGTGCACCGTAACCTGGCCCTAAACTCCAGGTCAGCTGTGGGTCAATTTAAATCATATTTGTGGTCAGCGACCTCGAAAACCTCCAGAAACCCGATTTGGGCCAGATCAGACTCTTATTTACAAAATTATTAAATCTTCCAAAAGCTGTCTTAAAAAGTGCATTTTTTTGAATGCATTCTTGGCTGCAGCAATGCAATTTGCTATTTGTATCAGTCACAAAGTAGGTACATTTTTTGCAAAACATTTTTGGAAGCGAATGCAAAAATCTGCATTCCGATTTGTCTTAGTACAAAAAATTTCGAACTTTTGGCCTTTTTAGTGCTTTATTACCTCAACTATTAGTAACAGTGCAAAGGTTTTTTTTAATATTTTTTTTATTATTTAATGTTTATTATATCGTTAGATTTTGGCACCATTGTAAAATGTTAGTTTTGTGTCGTATTTTTTATGTTTTAATTTAAATAATATTTATGTAGATTCAACAGAAAAAAATACAGTAGGCGCTTATTTTAATTTTTTTGTAGATGATCCGTTACAGTTCTTTATTGCAATTATTTACAATACTAGGCAAAATATTAACTCATATATTAAAAAAATGTGATTTGGATCATTTAAAAAGTATATTAAAAATATTTTACATAATATAAACAAAATCCATTTAAACATAAGGTTTCATAAAAATATAATAAACATAGAAATCTTTAAAGGAAACAATTTTTTTTAGCCTAGGTTATGGATATAAAGTAGACTGACTAATAAACTAATTTATAAGCCACTTTTACGTAAAAGGCAATAGCTTAACAGACGTTATCATCGATTATCTATGTGCTTTTCAGCTGACGACGCGACGAAAACTACAAACTTTTATAAACTATAAACTGGATAAACTTGCTCTTAACGAATTTAGTGTAAGTCAGAAAGTTATTAAAGAAGCCGGTGCTTTATTTTCCATTATCTAATAATGTTTTTACATAAAATTTAGCTACATTGTTCTTTTTTTTATGAACCTTTGAGATCTTTTAATATAGACATGTCAGTATCACCTAAAAAAATTTACAAACACTATCCAGTATATTAGTTCTTTTTTTTTCTGAAAAAATTAAAACACACTTTTCTTTTACCATATAATTAAAGGTGGATGGCACACTCGCTTTTTTTCCGCATTTTTAAAGATAGGACAATAAAACTTGGAAAACTATTTGATGTTTTTTGACAAATCATATTTTTCCCGGTAACTTCCGTTTTTCTTTTAAACGGGTACAATTTTCGAACGGTATCCAATATGTCACATTTTAATAGCTTTGCAAAAAAATTACATTAAACTAAAGGTGCAGAAAATGGTTAAATTAAATAAAAGCAAACTTTGTCAATATTAAAAAAAATGATATTTTAGAAGAACTTCAACTAAAGAAGTGAACTCAATCTCAACTTTAAAAAGCCGTTTTAAAAATTCAAATCGGACTATTTGCCTAATATTCACGGCACGCAAGATAAGGGCCTAATTTGTTTATAGTGCCATTAAATAAAAACTATTAATGCGACAATTTTCATCTTTTGGCAGCTCAAAGTATATGTTATTAACTATAATTTTCAAAAAATCAGCTCTTAGTATTAAAAATTTACGGAGATACGAATTTAAAAAAAAGGTCTGTTTTAAGCGTTTTTCTGGCCTTTTTCGGTGAACAACGGTCGGTCGGGATTTTTCAAAAACCATTTCATAGGTTTTTGAATTCTCTACAAACTTTTTTTTTTATGAGTGAAGTAATATAACCAGTACTTTATGTTATATTAAAAAAAAAAGAAAAAAATTCTTTTTTTTAATAATTATTGTAAAAAGAAATATCTGAAAAAAAATTGGTTGGATTTTTGGTTTTAGTAATCTACAGGTTATACCGGAAGACATGACGCAGTCAGATATCTCTTAACATTAATAAAAAAAATCTATAATGATTGGTCTAATAGCAGCTACAAGTTAAGGAAGAAATAAAAATAGAATACATTTTATTTAGGCTATGTTTCCAGAAAAAAATGTCAAATAATTTTTGAAAATTTTATATCTAAAAGATTTTAACAAAAAAAAAATAACCGGAACTAAATAAAATGTTAGATATTTTAAAATTTTGTTCAAGTAAAGGTTTTTAATTTAGTTATTAGCGTGTTGTATATTCAATAATTTCAAATTTTTAAAATAAGCGAAGATAATAAATATTGTATATTACCACAAACAAAAAAACGATTAAAACAGTTTTAGACGTATAATCCCATTTGAAAAATGTATATGTATTATTTATGTATATATTTAAAAAATATATAGCTATATTAAAAAAAGTATTCTTTTTTGAAGATTTTAAAACGCAATCAAATTAAGCAAAAATTATTTACAGGGTGTTTTTGATTTAATAAAACAATTAGCATCGAAATATATATACATATATATATATATATATATATATATATATATATATATATATATATATATATATATATATATATATATATATATATATATATATATATATATATATATATATATATAATTTAATAATAATATTATATATATATATAAAAATATATTTTTTTTTTTTGAGATTCTAGTTTTCTTTGGACCTTTTTTTATATCTAATATATATTTTTCGTTTTGATTTCTTTTTTAGTTTATAGAATGTAAACATTATTTTTTGTATTTATTAAAATTTGATTTGATCAAAAGTTGAAACTTTTTAATCGTTTAGTTGGTTTAGAAACAACGCTTCTTTAATATTTTAAATTAAGTTTTATACAACATAATAAAAATAAAACATTCTTGAACGAGAGATCAAAAAATATGAACATATTTAGTTGGTTAATGTTTCTGTTAATTTTTTTGAAAAATTCTTAAAATTATTGATTTTTTGTTTGTTTTTTGTTTGGAAAATACAATAGTTTTTACTAACGTTATTTTAAATAATTTAAAATTTTGAAAAAGAATAAGTAAATTGAAACCGTCATCAAATTAAAAATACAAAAATTTATGTTTACGATTCTGTAAGAATATTTAGATTTAATTTTAAAAAATTGAAAAATACTAAAAAAATGTATTTTATTTTTATTTGTTTTTAATTATGCTATTTTAAAATATATATATATATATATATATATATATATATATATATATATATATATATATATATATATATATATATACAAGGTGTCCGGAAAAGTTCGAATATTTCTAAGGGGGGGTTCTACATGATAAAAAATTGGGGAAAAAAGTTTATATTAAATAGGTCCGCAAATGCTTCATAAGGTTTTCTATGGGCGATTCAAAAAAAGGCAACCGAGATGGGGTTCTATTTTTTTTTTTGGGGAAACCTCTTAGATGGTGATCTGAGTTTTTTGGATAAATTATTATTTTTTAACAGGGTCCCCGAGGGGGCTGATTTAATTTGTTCACATGTTTATTAAACGCCATATTTCTGCGGTAAACGAATTTTTTAAATAAAAAGGGTTTAAAAAAAAAAATTTATTTGATTATATTTGTGTTAATAAATGTAATTTAAAAATATTTCCTCGCCTTTTTTTAAAAAGCCCCAATGCTCTTTGCTGACCATGCATGCACTATTTTCTTTGAAAGAGTGTTTTTCGAAAAGTTGCCCCGGGAAAATTTTTTAAAAAAAAAACCTTTTTTTTTTTATTTATACCCAAAAATTGGGGGTTTTTAAAAAAAAAACCCAAAAAAATGACGTTTAATAAAAATGTGAATAAATTAAATCAGGCCTTTCTGTCACACGCCCCCCATTAAAATAATAATTTAGTAAAAACTCTGAAAAAAACCTACTATTAAAAGCAATTCATAGCCCCAAAAATAAGATGACTATCTGAAACGGTTCCCCAAAAAATAAAATTAAACCTATATTCCGGTGCCATCTTTTTAAACGCCATAAAAGGGTTATGACGCATTTGCGGACCTATGTTGATATGAACTTTTTTTTTATAATTTAATGAGAATCACCCACAGAATAAATATGAACGTTATTTCCCCAATTATATATATATATATATATATATATATATATATATATATATATATATATATATATATATATATATATATATATATATATATATATATATATATATATATATATATATATATATATATATATATATATATATATATATATATATATATATAATTTAAAAACTAATAATATTTGACGTATAGGCTACTACTAAAAAAATAGGTATGTTCACAACAATCTAACTTTAAAATCAAAACTTGAGGTCGTTTTCGGTGAAACTGGAAGTCAAGAGAAGTCACTTGTCTTATATAATATCTAAGTTTCATATTTTTATCTTTAAAAGCACAGAAAAAATTAGGTAAGCTACTCTCCCAAATCATCCGGTATATTTATATATAAAATGTTATTTTTAAATTTTTTTTAAATTTTTTAAAATTTGTTATTTGAAAATGAAAACTGTTTTAATCGTTTTTTTGTTTGTAGTAATATAGAATATCTATTATTTTCGCTTCTTTTAAATATTTAATTTAATTGAATATACAACATGCTAATAAGTAAATTGAAAACCTTTACTTGAACGAAATTAAAAAATATCAAAAATTTTATTTAGTTCCGGTTAGTTTTTTCTGTTAGAATATTTTAGATTTACAATTTTCAAAAATTATTTGACTTTTTGACTGTTTTAATCGTTTTTTTGTTTGTAGTAATATACAATATTTATCATCTTCGCTTATTTTAAATATTTAACATTATTGAATATACAACATGCTAATAAGTAAATTGAAAACCTTTACTTGAACGAAACTTAAAAATATCAAAAATTTTATTTAGTTTCGGTTAGTTTTTTCTGTAAGAATATTTTAGATTTTTAATTTTCAAAAATTATTTGACTTTTTTTTTCTGGAAACATAGCTCAAAAAAATGTATTCTATTTTTATTGCTTCTTTAACTTCCGGCTGCTATTAGTCCAATCATAGATTTTTTTTGTAATTAATGTTTACAGATTAACTGCTAACTGTAATTATCTGTAATTAATGTTAACAGATTAACAGAGACTGCGCCATGTCTTCCGGAATAATCTGTAGATTACTAAAGCCAAAAATCTAAAATAGTTTTTTTTCAGGTATTTTTTTTTAAAAATAATTATTTAAAAAAGGACATTTTTTTTTTTTTTTTAATATAACAAAAAGTACTGGCTACATCACTTTACTCATACAAAAACGCTTGTAGAGAATTAAAAAATCTACAAAATGGTTTTTGAAAAATCCCGATCCGACCATTGTTTACCGAGAAAAGCCAAATAAAGGCTTAAAACAGACCTTTTTTTTAAATTCGTATCTCCGTAAATTTTTAATACTAAGGGCTAATTTTTGGGAAATAATAGTTAATAATATATACTTTAAGCTGCCGAAAAATTAAAATTGTCGCATTAATAGTTTTTATTTAATCGCACTATAAACAAATTAGGCCCTTATCTTGCAAGTGCCGTGAGTATTAGGCAAATTTCCGATTAGTATCTCACATTTTCATATAAGTTTGGAGAACATTGTTAAAAATGCTTGTGAAACTAGCTCGTCAAGCGAAAATTCGCGACCGAGTCGTGGACGGGTCACCCAGCAGCGAAGGAGAAGCGAGAGTGGGCTGCGTGCATCGGGCGCTCGACGGAACTTTCGCTAGACACGCTAGGTTCACAAGCATTGTTAACAATGTTCTCCAAACTTTTATGAAAATTTTAGATATACAATTTGTAGCTTTTAATCTTAACTTTAAAAAGCCGTTTTAAAAATTCAAATCGGACCATTTGCCTAATATTCACGGTACTTGCAAGATAAGGGCCTAATTTGTTTATGGTGCGATTAAATAAAAACTATTCATGCGACAATTTTTATCTTTCGGCAGCTTAAAGTATATGTTATTGACTCTCATTTCCCCAAAAATAGCTCTTAATATTGAAAAATAACGGAGATACGAATTTTTGAATAAAGGTCTGTTTTAACCGTTTTTCCGGCTTTTCTCGGTGAAAAATGGTCAAATTGGGATTTTTCAATAACCATTTTGTGGGTTTTTGAATTCTCTACAAACGGTCTTATAAGTAAAGTAATATAGCTAGTACTTTTTGTTTTATTTAAAAATAAAAACGAAGAAAGGCCCTTTTTTAATAATTATTGTTTAAAAAATTACCTGAAGAAAAATTGGTTGGATTTTTGATTTTAGTAATCTACAGGTTATTCCGGAAGTCATAGTGCAGTCAGATATCTGTTAACATTAATAACAAAAATGACCTTTTTTGCCATAATGATTGGACTATATCTCAAAAATTAGTATACGTTAGAACATTGAATCCCTAAGATTTTTCCGGTAGCAGTGTTTACGAAACCTTATTGGCTTCATTTCTTATACAAGAGCTAAAACTTGGTAATTTCTTTGTCTTCTTATTTAAGGTAAAAATATAACCTATTCTATATTTTTAAAAACAAAAACATTTTTTTAATCCATTCTATAAGTGATTAGGTTTTACATTTCATGCCTATATGTTAGTTAAAATCCTAATATCGATTATTATTAGTTTAGTTAAAAATTTTAGTAACAGAGCAACGTTAAAACATAAATTACTAAATGATAACAATAAATAGAATTTGTACATCGAAAGAAATTTTATTTGGAAAAAAATTAAATTAAAGTTTACTATTTTTTTTTAATGTTAGCCAGTAGTAATTTTTCTACTGTTTTTAAAAACTGTTTCTACGAATAGCTCTAAATTTACGTTTAAATACACAATGGAACTTTTCAATATTATCCTTAAACTTTGACCCAATAAGGACCTTAAATCTAAATAAGGAATCTCCAAAGATACTTTTTACTAATCATAACATCTATAAGGAAAAATTTAAACATCAATAAACTTGGCTTACCTATTAGGTAAAATAAAATGGGCTTTAAATCATTTTTATAATTTTTTGATTACGCCTTGTATAGTAGCTTTTATGCCAAAGGTTTTATTTAAAAAAAGACACCAATAGCAACCAGTTCATTTTTTTTGTTTCTTATTTTAATTTTTACTTACTTGGTAACCCTTTGTAGGAGAAGTCAGCAATTTATATGCACAAAGTGAATATTTTAATATTCCATCTACTTATTTATTTATTAAAACTAATTGGTTGTAAGTTTACCAGTTTTACAAGACTTTAGATGGGGAATAACGGCTTTTGTGCGGTTAGATTAAGCTTACAAGGAGATCCTAACTTTCAATATAAGTAACGTTACGATATGACTATTGCATTTCGGAGACTTACAAGACTAGCTTAAGCCCAAAACAGCTATAAGGAATGTGTTGTATAACTAGGTTATAGTAAAGTTATTAATGCAAACACGATAGATAATAATTTTATTATTAAAAGCTATTTGTTAAAGCTGTTACTTTAAATATTTTAAATGAAAAAAATCCTAAAACTGACTATAAACTATAAAACATTTTATTAAAGCAGTTCTTATTTTTTTACCCATTTTACTTAGTCCTGCTTAGTTTTAAATATTTTTTTTGTGTTAATGCGTTAGTGAGTAAACTAGAGATTGCAATTAAACTGATTTTTCTTTAACCGTTAAAGAATGTTGACATTTTTGTACTATTTTCAGGTACAAAAGCTATCAATTCTCATACCGTACAAAAAAATTCTCGCTGCTTAGCAACACTTTTAATCCTAGGATTAAAAAAAGACGATTTTTGAATAAATGTAATAATTTTGACTTGGTTGGAGAAAAAATAGTATATATGATACGGACTAAAAGTGCTTATTTTTACTGGCAATTTTGCATTCGCTCGGCTGCGCTGCGCTTCACCTCGTAACTGCAAAAATTGCTCGTAAAAAAAAGATGCACTTTAATCCATATAATATAATATACTATTAAACTTTTACATTTTTAATACCATAACCTAATAGCAATATGCATCTCACTTGCCTTATTTACAATAAAACAGATTAAAGTAGGCATAAATACTTAAATTTGTTAATCCAGAAATAATGTAAATTTTAACACAATTGTGATTTTTACCTAAGGTAAATACTTGTTTTAGTATGGTAATATTAGGTAAAAAGCAGGGAAATTAGTTCTAAGAGATTCTCTTTTTAATTAATTTTTTATAATAATAATTTTATTTCAGTTTTTGTTTAATCAGTTTTGGTTAGTATATAGTACGGATAAAGAGATATTTACGATGTATTGCTACGTACATTTTTAAAATATTCTTTTAAATTTGTTTCATTTGTTTGTAGATTATGTGAATATTTAGACGATTGTTTCTTCTCTAAAAAAATATACCTCTCTGAGTTTAAACCTTGAAATTTTAATTTGTTGATTTTTTTGTAATACTTTATGTTATATTAACGATAATAAGAAAGAACTTTATAAAACCTAATCATATTGTAAAGGCAAGTCGAAGTTAATAAATAACAACCTGATATTTTTTAATTCTTGGCATTTAGCATTTTTGTTAAGAATATATTAAAATTTAATTTTTAAAAGCACTAAGCACGCATTTAAGCAATGTTTTAATGTCCTATTTTTCTTAGAAGAAATTAAATGTTACAAACAAAAATAACTATCATATTGACTGAGGTGAGTTTAACATCTAACTTGTGCAACCACTTTGTCTTTTTTACCTAATAAGTTAAGTTATATATTATTTTATTGGTTAAAATGTATCTTTATAGTTTGTTTTTTAGTCAACTCTAAGATAGTGTTGTTTTAAATATTGTCTATACTCCCACATCGGTCTCGTAGCTTCTAAGTTTTTTATAAAAATATGCTTGTGACACATTTTGTCAAACATTGTACTTTTTAAAAATAAAATATTCACTCTGGTTCTAGTTGTATTGTATAAACGGTCAAGTGGAATCAATTTTTTCCGAACTTCTGGAACAATACCGAACTGGCTTTGTTTAACGTTGTTATTTTTAGAACTTTTATCTGCAATTTTTAATTATTATAAATTTCACTAATCTTAGTCTTTGGTGGTTTGAATGTGGTAAGTCATAACTTTATAGTTACCACTGTCATGTTTCGGTCTGTAGCTTTTTGGATATTAAAAGTAAGAAAAATTGACTCGTAGTCACTTTAATATTAAACTTCCTTTATAAAATTATAAGCACAAAATAGCACTACAAAAACGTTTGACTTCTTTTAAGTAAACTAAAAGAGTCAAATATCAAGAAAGTAAAATACCAAAACTATTAACAGAACAAATTTAATGCACTTGGCTGTTTTACTTTAAATAGTAGAGCCCTTACATATTTTATAAAGAGATATTGCAAAAAGCTTACCTTTACCTAATTTAAATATTTTGTTGATGTTAAAAAGGTCATTAAGAAATACATATACTAAATAAATTTTCGCAGAGAAGATAAAAAAGAGTTACAATTTTGTTCACTATTACTATTTAAACAAACCTGTACATATTTAAAAAATTAGCCAACTTTATTATGCATATTGTTATTGATAATTTTTTAAATATCTTTTTATCGATGCCCCATATTATTCTTAGTTAAAAAGGCTAATTTTTGCCCTAATCTCATAAGAAGAAATTCATTTTTGGGACATCAAGCGACCTCTTTTTTTCAAATCAATATTTTTCTTAATACTTCTTTTCTTGGCTGCTATACTACAATCTTTTAGAAAGGACTTCAGGATAGAGGCTAGTCGGCAAAGGACAAATTTATTACAAACTAGTATTAAATAATTTTTTAAATCTATTTAAAAAATTATTTAATACTTATTTAATTATTGAAACTGGAGTTAAAACTGCAAATGTATAAAAATCAAAAACTTCAAAACTAAGTACTTTAAAATTCTACTTAGTAATTTAAAATAGACAATTTAAATATGGTGACCTTAGTAACCTAATAGAAAAAAAATTAAAATATAACTGATTTATTTTAAACAAATCATTTTGTTTCACTTGGCGCTTAGAAAAACAGAACTATGCATAAATAAACTTCAATCCATTTTTGCACAAAACGCAACTTTGCTTTACATCTTTTTGGAAACACGCAAAATAAAACGAAATATATATTTAATATGTATCTACCTATCTATCGTAGCATGGTAAGTTCCCTCGTTGAGGCCCTGAGCACTAAGACCTAAGCCCATTATGCTCTACACCAACCCTTAAGCATCCCGGTTTCCCCGGTACTGTCCCTTATGTTATATCTTTTACAGTGATAGGCGCTGTCTTTTGCTTACTACGGCGCCAATTTTCTCACTAGTGATGCGAGTCTTGTTAGTGGTGGAACCCTTGTTTTAGGTCCCCCATTCATTCCAAACATTTCCCTTAATGTCCCCTAGTGCTGGAAATATATGTATATCGTCCTCGCTTCCTCTCCACCCTCTATATGTATTTGTCTCATTTTTCCTATCTTTTGAATAGTGTCTGTTTCTACAATGACCTGTATGCCTCAGTATGCCTGTCAGGTTTCTCATTTCCCCCTATTGCAGTCCATGCTTATCGGTAGGCCCTTCCATGGTTTTTCCCAATAGTAGCCCTTGATTGTCTGGCTTTTATCTTTTTCCAGTTTTCATCGAACCGTTTCTCTATCCATGTTGCTATCTCTGTCATATTCGTGTTATATAAGATTCCCACGGTATATTCAGATCCATTGTCCTCAGCTCCCAAATTTAATGTGTAACATTAGTAATGTTTTAAATTATATGTTTTTTTTTGTGTTTTTCGGCTAACAACGGCAATATTGGTCTTTTTCGCAATATAAGTCACGCTGTGTGTTGGTCAAAAAATTCGCATTGGGAAGATAGTCACCTGATTTAGTAATTACTTAAAATTCATAGATTTAAGAAAGGAGTATTGTAAAGTACATTTGTAACTTTGCTGAATATTGTTAAGCCGCAAACATAATAAATCATTTCAAATACACCCTACAGCAGTAACTCTTACAACATAAGATTTACATACGCTCATTGATTCTCTTAAGGATCAAAAACCAGTCATATTACAAAGGATGTATATCGGCTTAAGTTCGTAGATAAAATACATGTATTAAATTGTAATTATTGATTTTGTGTAGTTTATTACTAGTTATATTTAAAATATAACGATCATTAAATGCACAATTTAATTAAATCCTCTTTAATTTCTATAATATTATACAAATGTATTAAAAATGGTTATTAATGCGGAATTTTAAAGATAAAACTTAAAATCATTTAATCACTGTTTTTAAATAAGTTATAAAATATAATAACGATAAACTTATACGGTAAACTGTAGGTTTTTAGAAAAAAACCTAGTCCCCGGGGCCAGAAAAAATTTTGGGCAATTTTCCTTTTGCATAAAAAAAAATGCTTGGGGTGATATCATAAAGCATCTTTAAATGTCAGGTGCGATTACGTCAAGGCAATGGGCGGTGGTAGCGTTTTTAATAATAAAAAAGCACTAAATTTTAAAATGGTGACGTTATTTACAACTAACTGGTATTTTTATTGTTGTTTATAAAAAAGAGATAAAAAAGTAAAAATTTTTTTAAAAAAAAATTTTTTCAGCAAATTTCAAACGGGTTTAATAATCTAATGTTTTTACCATGGACGTAGTTTTGCATGCTTTTTAATAAACTTTAATAGAATTTTTCTACAAAATAATTAGGGAAGCCAATAATAATTAACCCCATTAAAAAATACATGGGATACATCACCCGATGTATTCAGTCATTTCCTCCCAAAAAAAATTTAAATTGTATATCTCGAAAAAAAAAAATCAGCTGACAATAACATAGCTGGTCGCTCGAATATGAAAAAAAATTATCTTTTAATGTTTCCTTAATAAAAAAATTTCCCTGCTGCTTATATGTAACTATGGATAAATAAAATTTTAAAACTTCATATAGTCGGGTCCAAAAAAACGTAAAAGTTTATACAAATAAATTGGCCTTCGTTTAAATACAGGGTTTAAAGTTTTTATTTATTTTTTATTTTTTAAAAAAAAACTATGATAAAAATATTAAGTAAAATTTGGGATCCGGGTTTTTGGTTTAGGTTCGAATCTAATTTGTAGGGGCCTTCTTGAGGGGCCCCCTACCCCCTTTTTACTATTTTGAACAATCACAACTTTTTTTTGGCACTGTAATATATTTTTAAAATTAAATAACTGTTTTGTCATTTTTTTCAAAGGTATACCTTTAAAAGTCGATGGAAAACCTTTTTTAATATTTGGTTTAAAAAATTCCACCCTACCATTATTTTATTTAGCAGAATTTAAAAAAAAAAAAAACAAAAATTAAAAATATGTTTTAATTTTCAATAAAATTATTTTTCCCTTTAAAATTTTTTCAAAAAACAAAAAAAAAATTAAAAATTAAAAAAAAAAAAAATTTTAACACCCCAATCGGAAAAACCCGGGGTATTTAATTTTATGAATTTACCCAAAAATTTAATTTTATAATATTTTTATATATATATATATATATATATATATATATATATATATATATATATATATATAAATTTTAAAATATATATATATATATATATATATATATATATA